>JANAVB010025598.1:14657995-14840495 GCA_029216955.1 Iris pallida | reverse complement strand
GTGAAGCTCAAGTTTTCTCATTATATAGTAGTATAGATTAGAAACCACCTTAGTTGTAGAATTTCTAGAAGAATTTTGGTTTTTTCAGAGTATAACTAACCTTTTCTTATTATTTATAGGTGATTTAGAGACGATTTCACCTTTCGGTAAAGATAAGTACATATTTATCTCAAATTTACTTAGCAATATTATATTTCTTGATTTACACTTGTGTTACATGTTTTATCGTATTTTAATGTTTATCATGTTTTTGTGTCATATCATGTCAGGGGGGAGAACACTCATATGACATGTAGTTTACTTGGCCTTGGACATTTTTCGTGAGTACTAGCACTGTCATGAGATGTGCCTTATATCCATTATGTGCGTGACTACTAGCATTGTCGACATACATGTCTTACACTCATTACGTGCGTGATTGCTAGCATATCATCTTGTGATATGTCTTATCTGTGTTTAGCCCCGACATGCTTATCAATGTTCTGATTACACGTACCATACATAGCTAGTACATGTAGCCATATACATATCTTATTTCACTTGTATTTGCAATTATTATTATATTATTGCATCATGTTATTGAGTATTGTTGAGTTCTATGTTACTTTGCTAATTTTCTGACTGGATAGTTGACATATCAGACCAGGGCATACGGATGACATTAGACTGGACGATGACTCCTGGAAGATTCTAGAAGACTGAGATAAAGCCTTTATGAGATAGTTGTATAAGTTGCATTATTATTTCTTTGAGGATATGGTTTACCGAATTTGTCTCTGGAAGAGTTAGTAAATATATGGTGTACTATAAATACTAATAGTGGACTTTGTGGTGATTGTGCGTGGCTAAAATTTATTTGTACGTTCTAGATGTTGTGATGAGTAAATTGATGGTATAATGATAAGGAGATTTACAAGGTTTAAAACAATTAACTATCGTTGATTTGCAGTACAGGCTGGACATGCTCACAACCCATACCCAATCATACGAACGTGGAGCGTGACACGTTTTGTGGTGGCCCATGCAGGTTAGGTCTTAATAGTACTTAGGTTAGAGTATTATTAAGGGCCTGCTAGTTAAAGAAAATGCATCACAATATAGGCCGATTATATGGTTGTATATTTTACTATCTTTATTATTTTCTAATAATTTATCGTATCACTTAGTGTCCCATGAATGACCAAAGAGATGCAAGATCGTGGTTATAATTACATGACTTTCGCAGGATTATCTTCTTCTATATCTCTACTAGATTCTAAATTCTTTAGGGTCTATGTTCATATATACAAACCCCCAGGTTTTTAAATTATTTTATTTATTTATTTAGCTTAAGTAGTGATTTTTTGTTTTTTTTAAATATTTTAAAAGAAATATTTATTATTATATATAGCCCTAGTCATGGTTAAGTTTGGGATGCATGTTGACTATGAGTTCTAGCATGGCTAGTGTAGTCGTGTGCCATGACTAGCATATTAGCCATGGTAGGGATGGCCTGTCCATAATTATGTCTCTTGTATGGTAATAAGTCAAGTTGTGGCTTAAACCATATTTTTGGTTTAATTAATTAATTATTTTTAGAAGCTTTTGACTTTTTAGGAGATCCGGTTGCTCGAAAATAGCTCAAATTTGACCCGAACCAAACACAAACCTATATAGACATGTAGTGTTATATATATATATATATATATATATATATATATATATATATATATATATATATATATATATATATATATATATATAATTTAAATAAAATGTTTGTATTTATAAAAGTTTCTATTTATAGAAAATATCTATGCATGTAGTTATAGTTGGCATTAGTCTAATTTGACCCAAAGTCAAACCAAATCCCCAATTAGGTTTGGAATGCATCCAAGATACAACCATATATACATAAATTTTATATATATATATCCAGATTTTAGATTGATATTTATATAAATATAGTGGGTTCTATATATAGAACTACCTACATAAATATACTTAATCTTAGTATGTATAATAACTTCATAAAACCCTAACCCTAACACCAAAAACTATTATTTACCACCCAAGAGCAGCTCCTTCCCCATTCATTCTAAAAATAGCAGCCCTCTCCCCTTTCATTCATCATCCTTTTCCTCTACAACACCTTCCAATCATCTTCTATCACTCAAAATCTCTCCTTTACACCATCTCTTCACCTAAACACCATTACATCTTCAAAAAGACTCCACTTTCACCATCAAACACTTCAAACCACCATTGCCATCTTCTTCAATCCATCAAGAATGGATAGCAAGCAAGCTAAGCAAAGAAAATTGGATTCTTGGACAAGGAGGAGCACAAACAACTCATCTTGTGAAGGATTTCGATAACAACTCTAACTTTTCTATCTCAAACTCCCATGATATTAAATCTGTATATTGATATATTTTATTCCATATTAACATCCATGGAGTTTGTATGTTCAGTTTAGGAAAATCGGTTACTGTAGGACTAGTTTGATCCCTTTTAATACAAAATTTTGAGAAATTATTATAATTTGTTAAAATTGAATTTAATATATGTTTATTACTGTAAAATATGATTTCTAATAATTTTATCATCTTTGATCTGATTGTAAAAAATTAGGATCAATATACTAGCTTTTCGGATAGATTGCTGACAGAGAATAACTATAAATTAGGGATTGAGTAGATGAATAAATATGAGTCTATTTTCTGTAAATAATCAGTATTAAATATATTTTAAATTAATATCTCATGTATTTTACTTATACTGGAAGTTGACGATGTTCCGGACAAATTTCGGGTAGACTAGCTAACATAGAAGTCAACTAGCCATATATTTTTTTAGAATTTTAAATCTAAAATTCATAGGTTAATTCCATATAAATTATATTTAAGTCATTATTTTTATGATTTTAGATGATTTATATGCATGCAATTGAAATAGGGACTTAACCAAGAATTTTAGAAGTCGAAAACTGATGAGAACGTAAAATGTTATATTTTTATCCCTTAGTGTTCACCATTTTATGCTCATTTTATGACTAAAGGTACTGATTATATTTATATTTTGCTTTAGGATGCAATTGGAGACACTATGTGCAAAATGGAGCTAAAATGTAATTCTGGACAGTTTTGATACCTTTCACCAAAATGAGCATAACTTCCTCATCCGAATAGCAATTGAGGTCCTTCAAAATGATTCGGAAAGCTAAGACAGAGGGCTACAACTTTCATATTTTGTGATTTTCGAGATTCTGGCTGCATCATGGACGAAAACAGACTTGAAGTTGGGTCAAAGATGCTGTGAACAAAAATAGGAACCAAAATAACCATGTTCCTACTTATTCTAGGACTTATTCTATTTGGTTTGAGAAGTTGTAACTTTTAGAGGATATGTGGGGAGATATTGTGGCCTTGACACAACAAATTTATGGTGTATAAAAGGGGGTAGAAATTATGAGAAGAAACACACAACACAACTCTTCTTCTCTTTCTCCAACTTTTCTTTTCAAGTTTTGAAGAACATGTGCGGCTAGAAGCCTTGTTGGTCGAAGTGTACGAAAGCCTTGGAATCAATAAACTTGTGAGATCTAAATTGCTTTATATATTTGAGTTATACTTTGAATATTGAATGTTTTTCTGTGCCAACTTTTATGATTGTTTTGTTTAATTACTAGGAGGCCTACTAGTTTATTATTCATTTCGATCTACCGCTAAATTAGATATCAAATCCGTAATAGTTTGATGTTTCTAATTTGTGAAGCAACCAAGCTTTAATAAAACTGCTTTGTTTTGTTAGATCTTAGGAGAAAAACGTTTGACAAAATTAAATGCAACCGCTTGTGCTTGTATTGTTTTGCTTTATCGATCTCTTTGTTATTTAAGAACTTGCTAGATTAAATCTATAGCGCTTGTCTTAGATTATTTAGCAAGTAAAGTTAATTAGGTCGCTTGTATCTGATTAACTAAGCCTAAGAGAGATAGGAAGATACTTCCAACGGTAATTGTTCAAAGTATGATTTAATTTATGCTTGCATCAATGATCAATTTTATGATTTCCAATGGTGAATGTTCACTGAGACCAATATTTGTTCCTTGATTGATTTTAATACTTTAATTGCTTTAGTTCTTCTTAATTTTTCTTTTCAAAACTCTCTCCCCCAATCCTTGTTCACATAGCATAAAATTTATACTAATTACTCTCCGTGGGATCGATCCTTACTCTCTCTACTACATATAATTTTAAGAGTAAGGTTTTATTTTTGGGTGCATACGACAGCACACCAAATTTTGGTGCCGTTGCCGGGGAGTAATCTTAGTTAATTTTTGTGCTTTTTGTGATCTTTATTTTTTTATAATTAGTTATATTTTTATTCATTTACAAAAAAAAAATCATTAGTTATCATTCTCATTTTTTTTTGAATTACTTTTCATATTGTTCTTTATTGTTTATGGTTGTGACTCGATCTTCTAATCAAGGTGATTTTCAGACCGATCCAGAAATAGAAAGAACTTTGCGCAGGTTAAGGAAGGAAACTCAAAGAGAATCAAATGAGAACAACCTCGCTCCGGATTTCGTATTCTCTTGCAACTCTAATCCTGAAGGAGTCATGGCTGCAAATAGAACTTTGAAAGAACTCGCTGCCCCAGATTTGAATCAACACCCTTTATGCATAACGTTTCCTACTTTAGATGCTACGACTACTTTTGAATTAAAATCTGGACTTATACATTTATTGCCAACTTTTCATGGTCTTGCAGGTGAAGACCCTCACAAGCATCTAAAGGAGCTTCATGTGGTTTGCACAAGTATGAAGCCAACGGGGGTGACTGAAGAGCAAATTAAATTAAGAGCCTTTCCATTTTCATTAAAGGATGCGGCTAAGGATTGGCTCTACTACCTACCCTCCGGAAGTATTGTCACATGGAATGAGATGAAAAGATTGTTCCTAGAAAAGTACTTTCCAGCTTCAAGGGCGGCCAATATCCGAAAAGAAATTTGTGGGGTAAGGCAACACAATACAGAATCTCTCCACGAGTACTGGGAACGTTTCAAAAAATTATGTGCAAGTTGTCCCCATCATCAAATTAGTGAGCAACTACTTATTCAATACTTCTATGAAGGCCTTCTATCAAATGATAGAAGCATGATAGATGCTGCTAGTGGAGGAGCTTTGGTAGATAAAACTCCTGAGGCCGCAAGAAATTTAATTGCAAATATGGCGGCAAATTCTCAACAATTTGGCACTAGGCTAGATCTTCCATCTAAATACGCCAACGAGGTAAATATTTCTTCCCTAGAACAACAAATTGCTAGTTTAACTTCTCTTGTTCGTCAAATGGCTGTAGGTAACATACAAACGGCGAAGGCTTGTGGGATATGTTCAATAACGGGGCATCAAACTGACATGTGCCCAACTCTTCAAGAGGAGCCCAATGAGCAAGTGAATGTGGTAGGTAGTTTTCCTGGACAACCACAAAGGAAGTATGATCCCTACTCAAACACATACAATCCAGGATGGAGAGATCATCCTAATTTCAACTATGGAAATCCACAATCAAATCATTCCGTCAATCAAAATCGGCCAAGTTACCAACAGTACAAGCAACCATATCCCCATGAAAAACAATCGGGCCAAACTTCTAACTCTGGTATGTCTTTAGAAGATATTGTTAAGTCTCTTGCCACTAATAATTTACAATTTCAACAGGAGACAAGGGCCAGTATTCAAAGCTTGGACAATCAAATGAGCCAAATGGCTACAGCAATTAATAAGCTGGAGGCACGAAGTTCAGGGAAGCTACCATCTCAAGCGATAATAAATCCGAAAGAAAATGCAAGTGCAATCGTTTTGAGAAGTGGTAAAGAGGTTGACATTCAAGTAAAAGAAGCACCTACATCGTCAAAACAAGAGGAAGAGAAAACAACCGTTGCAGACACGAACTTCCCCAACGATGATGAGGTACCCAATTGTAAGTTTCCACCTCTTTCTGATTATAAACCAGTACCTCCTTTTCCTCAAGCTTTAGCAGAATCTAGAAAAATTGAACAAAATAATGAGTTATATGAGACTTTTCGTAAATGTGAGGTAAATATTCCACTTTTAGATGCTATCAAACAAGTACCTCGTTATGCTAAATTTTTAAAAGAATTGTGTACAATAAAAAGGAAACAAAAACTTAAAAGATATGAAAAAGTGAAAGTAGGGGAGAGTGTTTCTGCAGTAATTCAAAGAAAACTCCCTACGAAATGCAAAGACCCAGGAATGTTTACTATCCCTTGTAAGATAGGTAACAATAAATATGAGAAAGCCATGTTAGATTTAGGAGCTTCTATCAACGTCATGCCATATTCTATATATGAATCTCTAAATCTTGGACCTCTGAATAAAACTGGTGTTGTAATTCAATTGGCTGATAGATCTAATGCCTATCCCAAGGGATTAATTGAGGATGTTCTTGTACAAATTGATAATTTGGTTTTTCCTGCTGATTTTTATGTGCTTGATATGGAAAATGGTGATCAAACTGCTCCTATTTTGTTAGGAAGACCATTTTTAAAGACATCCAAGACTAAGATAGATGTGCATAGTGGCATACTTACTTTGGAATTTGATGGTGAAATTATTAAATTTAATATTTATGATGCCATGAAATATCCTGATGATGATAATACTGTTTATTCTATTGATGTGGTTGATTCTTTAGCACATGATGTTTTTGAACTTGATGGCAAAGATGAATTAGAAGTTGCGATTAGTGAGCATCTCGAAAAAGAGCATAAGGGGTTAGCTCTGATTCCATGGAAGACTCTCTGGCCGAGTCCTACACAAAGAAGACTTCTGCCAAAGAGATCTGGGAGTCCGTGGGGAAGCTGTATGACGACGACGAGGCCCGGTCGAAGATGTTCATGGTTGAAAAATACCACAAATGGGTCTTTGAAGACGAGAAGACCATGCTGCCCCAAGTGAAAGAGTTCCTGAAGCTGCGCCAGAAACTGGAGGACGATAGCATGCCCCTCGTCGACAAGTTCGTCGTTGGAGGGATCGTGGCAAAACTTCCTCCAGGATGGAGCGACATCTATGCAAGGATGCATAGGAAGAAGATGGAGATTAGCCTGGATAATCTCCTCAGTGAGATTCATGTTGAGGACGAGATGCGCTCTCAACAGAAGTTGGACGCCCTATCCAAGCAAGTAGCAACGGCGAATCTGGTTCAAGCTACCAGAGAGAACAAAGGGAAGCAGGCGGCTTCTCACCACAAGAAGAAGGACTTCTCGAATCTGAAAGTGAAGGGTCCAGGATTCAAGCAACAGAAGTCCAAGTCCCATGTGACTTGCTTCAACTGTGGCAAGAAGGGTCACTATAAAAGTGAATGCAAGTCCAAGCCCAAAGAGCAAGGTGAGTCTAACAAGGTTTCTTTGGTTACTAATCAAATTGCCATGATAGCACAGGTTGCAACTGTGGGGGCTGACTTGGATTGGTGGATAGACACTGGTGCGACCTGCCATGTCTGTTCAGACAAGGACTGGTTCGTCTCTTATGAGCCAACTTCAGAGAAGGTCATAATGGCAAACCAGGCACAAGCTGAAGTACTGGGGATCGGGACGGTAGAGCTGAAACTCATATCGGGGACCACTCTGACGCTTCAAGGTGTGAAGCATGTTCCAGTAATTGCTAAGAACCTGATCTCTGGAAGTCTGCTCTGCAACGCAGGCTTGAGGATGGACATCAATGCTGGCCAGTTGGTGATGTCCAAGAAGGGTACATTCTTCGGGAAAGCTTTCCAAACTGAAGGAATGTACAAGATTCAGCTTGTTGTAACCCAGCATGATAATATAAATGCTATCACTTTTTCTGATTATTCTCTTGAGTTGTGGCATAATAGGCTAGGACATGTTCATTGTAAAAGAATTAACAGAATGTCTAGTCTAGGACTTATCTCCAAGTGTGGGGGTAAGGTAGAGAAATGCGAAGTATGTGCTCAGACGAAGATCACTAGGAAACCCTTCCACAGGGACCATCGAAGCACAGATCTTCTGGAGTTGGTTCACTCAGATATCTGTGACTTTAAATAATTCTCTACAAAGGCCGGGATGAAGTATTTTATTACTTTCATCGATGACTTCTCAAAGTATGCTTTCGTCTACTTGCTAAAGTCTAAAAACGAAGCATTCGAGAAGTTCAAGGAGTTCAGGGCCGAGGCTGAGCGGCAAACTGGACAACAACTCAAGAGGTTAAGGAGTGATCGAGGCGGGGAGTATCGGTCTCATGAATTCTTATCATTCTGCAAAGAACATGGAATCTTAAATGAGACAACGGCTCCGTACTCTTCTCAATCCAACGGAGTAGCAGAAAGGAAGAACAGAACGTTGACAGAGATGATGAACTCCATGCTATTGACTACGGGTCTTCCAAAGTATTACTGGGGAGAAGCTGCACTAACGGCAACGTTCATTCTGAACAGAGTGCCATATGCAACTTCCGACATAACTCCTCATGAACTCTGGTTCAAAGTCAGACCTAACTTGAATGTCATTCGAGTGTGGGGGTGTCTGGCTTATGTGAAGCTTCCGGATCTGAAGATTCAGAAGCTGGGGACAAGGACTACGAAGGCGATCTTCTTGGGGTATGCCGAGAAGAGTGATGCTCGGAGATTCCTTGATATCGAGTCAAACTATATCATCGAATCTCGCGATGCTGAATATTTTGAAGAAAAGTTTGCAAGGCACAAGAACATTGTTCTCGCGAACATTTCGGAGAATAATGAGGGTGCGAAGCAGACAGAGGTCTTTATCGAACCAGTAGTCCAAGATGGAGCTGTTGTCGAGGAGACACCAGCTGAACCAGAACTCGCTGGGACGTCAACTAAGCGAGCGAGGAGGCCGAAAGACTTCGGAGATGACTTCATCACCTATCATGTGGAAGCAGATCCGCTTACCTATGATGAGGCGATGAAGACCAGAGATGCTATATTCTGGAAGGAGGCGATTGACAACGAGATTGACTCAATCACCTCCAATAACACATGGGTATTGGTCGACCTACCAGAAGGAGCAAGATCCATCGGATGCAAATGGATCTTCAAGAAGAAGATGAAAGCAGATGGAACCATTGACAAGTTCAAGGCCAGGCTAGTGGCCAAGGGGTTTGCTCAGAAGCAGGGGATCGACTACTTTGACACTTATGCTCCAGTAGCTCGGATGACAACTATCATATTGTTAATTGCTTTAGCAGCAATACACAAGCTGGTGATATATCAGATGGATGTAAAAACGACATTCCTTAATGGCGAGCTGACCGAAGAGATCTACATGCAACAACCAGAAGGTTTTGTCGTCAGAGGTCTGGAAGACAAAGTCTGCAAGTTGATGAAGTCTCTGTATGGTTTGAAGCAAGCTCCCAAAATGTGGCATGAGAAGTTTGACAAGGTGATAAGGTCAAATGGCTACAGGGTCAGTGAAACAGACAAGTGTGTCTATACGAAGTTTGCTGACGGAAGAGGAGTAATCGTTTGTCTATACGTGGACGTCATGCTAATCCTAGGTACGGATTTAAGCTGCGTCACAGAGACAAAGAAATTCCTCTCGACCAAGTTCAGTATGAAGGACTTGGGGGATGCCGACGTAATCTTGGGGCTCAAGATCATCCGGACAAGCACTGGAATAGCGCTGTCACAATCTCATTATATTGAGAAAATGCTCACTCGCTACGAGTATCAAGATCTTCCTTTTATTTGATACACCGTACCGGAGTGATCAGAAGCTGGAGCCAAATTTGAGGGAAGCGTCAGGCAGTTGGAGTACGCTAGCATCATCGGAAGCTTAATGTACGCTACTACTGCCACAAGGCCTGACATAGCTTTTGCAGTGGGAATGCTGAGTCGGTTCACTAGCAATCCAGGCGTTGAGCACTGGAAAGCTGTGAAGCGTGTTATGAGATATCTCAAGAAAACTCAGACATATGCACTTTTCTACAGCGGAGATCCGTTAGTAGTGGAAGGCTTCAGTGATGCTAGCTGGTGTTCAGATATGGAGAGCGAGTATTCCACAGGTGGATTCGTATTCGCCATGGGCGGAGCTGCTATATCATGGAAGTCGAAGAAGCAAACTATGTTATCTCGCTCCTCCATGGAATCTGAATTCTTTGCATTGGATGCTGCTGCAGATGAAGCAGAATGGCTTCGGGAGCTCATGTATGATCTTCCGGTGGTTGGGGCTCAGATACCGGCAATACCGATATACTGTGACAACCAGGCGGCAGCAGCAGTGGCATCAAATGAACTCTTCAACGGGAAGAAGAGAACGGTGCGGTTGAAGCACAGAGCAGTACACGATATTATCAAGATAGGTGTTATTGCAGTGATTGATGTTCGGAGTCAGGAGAACCTGGCGGATCCGTTCACCAAGGGCCTCAAGCGCCAGCTGGTCGATGACACAGCTTGTAAAATGGGCTTGAAGGCATTCTGATATTGTGTTATTATATTCCTACCATAAAGTCTTATGCTATTAGTTCAAAGAGAAATCTACTAGGCATCTAGCTTTTGGTTCAAGGGAGGACTATTAACCAGAAGAATATCAGGAACGGTGGGTACTTGTCCTATGTGACATGGAGAGGTTACGGACCTACAACCACTGTTGTCTACTATTGTTTTCTGCAGAAAACGGATCCTGTGGGAAGGTTGGCTTAAACGCCTTAATGAGTTCTCAGGCAGAGTGAATGCCTGGTGTGCTTTACAGGAAGCACGGTAGAGCAGCACTACAAGGAGTGAAACTCCATGCTACAGTGGGGTGACTCCACCATGAGGTTCCCAGGTAGGGATAATGCCTCGGCTTTGCAAGCTAAGTCACAGCGGAGTAGCACCGCAAATAGGCAGGTAGCCTAATGCTGTATGATAATCGTAATAAAGAGAGGTAGACAGCACTACAAAGAGGACGATGTCCTCATGTTACAGTGGCATGACACCACGAAGAGGTACCAGGTAGGGTAAAGCCTCGGCTTCGCAAGCCATGTCATAGCGGCGTAACACCGCACGGAAGCACAAGGCTTCATGCTGGGTAGTTTGGCACTACAAAGGGGCTTGTGACCTCATGCTACAGTAGTATGACACTACGATGAGGTACCCAGGTGGGGTAAAGCCTCGGCTTTAAGCCATGTCATAGCGGCGTAGCACCGCAAAGAAGCGCAATGCTTCATGCCATGACTCTTTATAAAGAACTCACCTATAGTGTATGGAAAGAGATATCAGGCCGTCTCTTGAGGGTAAGCTTGTAGACGCCCAAAATTATACACTGAAACCAGGCTGGCACAAGGCCTTCAATGTGCCGCCAGAAGCACAGTTGATGTCATTATGTGAGTAGGAAGAATTGCAGTTATGGTGCAGAATTCAAGGCTTAGTCCATTCTTGTATCATGCTGTTATTTAACCTATACGGGAAGATTCAAGTCGTAACGACATCTCTCCTAATGCATGATGGACAATCACTGTGGGGAACGCTCAACCCATATATTGAGATATGTGGGGGATTGTTGGTGTTTTTTTTGCCTTTGGACTAGAAAAGATAGTCCCACATCGGCTACACCAAATGGTGAGTATCTCAATATAATGCATTGCTTGTGTTGAGGTGTGCACATGAGGTGTAGTGGGGCACAAGTTTGTGCCATGTGGAAGTATTTTTCTAGAAGGAAAAAGGATTAAATCCAACAAGGATGAAAGTTAATTTTTGTTGTGCGGACTCGGACTCGGACACGGACTCCAGGATGTCTCGTGCATGCACGGGAGTGTTCGGGGGGTAGGCGTGGACTGGCACACTTCTATGCTGACTGTGGGATGATCTAAAATATCAAACTCTATTTTTGAGTATTGGTATTTTAGTCCCACATCGGATAGGAGAAGAGGTAAAGTCTCAACTCCACTCTATAAATAGAGCCCCTTGGCCTCCTTTGAAAGATGCACCAAAAAGAGAGTTGAGGGAGTCTGTTAAGTCCAGGAAGCCCGTTCAAGTCTCAAATATTGACTTACGAGCGTTCCAGAAGTTCTCCTGAACTTGCTGGTTCCTGGGAGCTTATCCGTACTGCGGGTATAGCTTTGAGCGCCGGTGTTCTACACCCCAGCGAGATCCGTTCTTCTTCTTCCTCCCTCTTTCTGTTGCCTTCGAGAATCTGAGACTCAACTGTTGTTGATCATCTCTTGTTGCCTTCGAGAATACCGTCGCTTCTTTTTAGAAGTTATACGGTTCTGTTGCCTTCGAGAAATATTACGAAATAATCTTTTTAGATTCTCGTAAAACAACTTCACCTTCTTTAGGGTGTTGTTGCCAGAAACATTGTCTTTACAATTGTTTCTGAACTCGTGTTTTTTCTATCGATTGTTCGTCAAGGGACTAACATTATTGTGTATGAATTTAATGATTCCATGAGGCATTTGGACATGGTTATTTATGGTTAGTAATAATAATTTAGATAACTTATTCATATTATAAGTTTATTGGTTAAATATTAAAAGTAGTTAATTAAATATTTATAGGAATATTTGTAAATATAAATATTTAGAAGTGATCTTCTGTACATATGCCTTGTATATTTATAAGGTTATATTTATGTACATGATTATTTTTATATATGAATTTCAGTCTAAAATCTAGTAAGTTAAAATATCTGTTTTAGGGGATATAAGTCTTATCAAAGATATTAATTTTTCAAATAAACCTGTTTTTAAAACAAACCATTAATTGCTTTCTAAACATTATCTACGAACTTATTTATATCTATACTATTATTTAGAAGTGTTATCATTGTAATTATAATAATCAAAATAAGTTTTTAATATATATCGATTGTACGGAGGAAACTATTTTTCATAAATAAACCCAAATAAGGACTTGATTAGATGCATGTATCGTATGTAATTTTTGGTTGTCTGTCTTGGGCTTTGATAGATTCTTTAAGAACTGTAGCAACTACAGTTCTGCAGAATCAGCATGGATTGGATAAACTCCAGGCAAGTATGCCTTGCCAAATTGATTTATAGTATTTACATGTTTTCTTTATTTTAGTCATTACCTGTCATAATGTTGCATGTTTTCATGTTCATTACATGCATTTTATCTCGATTATACTATCATATTTATATATTCCTGATTATACTTGTTCATGGTTAGTCATGTTGACACGTAAGATGTGATACATGGAGTATTGCATTGCTTGCTAGGTGACCTTACATGATTTTCTTAGACATGTTCCTTGTTAGAAGACTGGATGGACGTGTAGTGGATGCGAGACATGTAGTGACATTTGGGAGGGGAGGACGATTACTACTTGTACGGGACATGCTGTGCACTTACACTTTATATATGTATATACATTTATTTGGAGAGGAGTCATGTTTCCTGAGTTACAGCCCCTCTTAGTTACCGTTGAGATTCCTACACGGAGCTACGACTATATGTATACTCTATTATTTACCGTTGAGGTTCCGGCATAGAGTTATGGCTATATTTGTGTACTCTCTTATTTACCATTGAGATTTCGACATGGACCTACGACTATATGTATACTCCTGCCCTATTGTATTTACTTTGAAAATGCATGCGCTTACGAACATCATCCTCAAAGTATGTTGCATATAGGTGGCTAGACATGATTAGTGTTAGTTGTCTATTATTTCATGTTCATTTATGTTATTCATTGTATTCATTTCGACATATATATTATGTATCTTACTACGTCTCTCTGAGGACATGGTAATCTCTCCAGGTTATTGCTGAGATCTGACATACACATAGTGGGAGCTACGTCTTCGACTCTTCAAGTATCGTTAGTTGATGCCATCTATTATGTTCTTCCTTAGATTATTTTTTTTTTCTTAGTTTTAGTATAGTTAGTTTGTGGATGTTATTATGACTAAATGGACACCTGTTCTAATTTATACAACTTATATGTATTTGAGTCAGACTAGAGTCTGGTTAAATATGTAGCTGGCATATTTACGTATCCTATTCCTTCATATTTTGGGACTGGGATATGACATGTTTTTGCGATGGCCCATGCAGGTCGAATCTTTGAAAGTGTGCAAAGTCGTGGCGGTACACAAGATAGTTGTGCTACTGCGAGCCTACAACCAATTGAGGAATAGGATTTGAGGACATATCCACAACTAGGATTATAGGCTTTCTTAAGACTCTCCAACATGATTGCTTTCATGTTATCTTCTTTTTTGACATGATTATTTTTGTGTTCTTTTCTTCTTGTGGTTAAACCCTTCCCTATTGACTTCTTGAGCGATTCTTCTCGTTGCTTCGCTAAGTCGTTGAAAATGTCTTATGGATTGGTCCAAGAAAAAGTTTGAGAAAATATATTTGTCATTGTATTACGGAACCAAAAGTTTTTGCAGCCAGAGAAATACTGGCAGGACAGGACTTCAGATAGCGGCATCATAGTTACATATGTTTCTCGTATTCTACTTGAACCACATCCTATGCATTTTGATTGACCTTTTCTCCTGTGTTTCATAAAAGTTAATTTGGAAATATTTTATGGATTTAGCCAAGATAAGTTCAAGAACCTGTATTATCTGGCGTGGCAGATGTACACTGCAGCCATCCATCGTATTATGTAATAAGGAAGTTATTTGTAACTCGATGTAGACTGGCGCGATAGTAACTTTACGTGACATAATTACGGAGGTATATGGTTTTCGAGTTTTACCTAGATTACATCATATGCATCTCGCTTGGCTTCATACATTCTTGGGAATATTTTGACAATCCTTCATGTTTTTCTTGACCCTACCGTTGTTTAATATTGGTATGGATTGCTTAACCCAGCCTTAGGTTATTATTATTTTTCTATTTCAAAAATGGCTAAACTAGACAAACCTTATAGTTATATAATAGAGTATCATTAAGATATGTCAATGGTGTGATTATGATGTTTGAGTAGTCAAAAATGGGTAAGTTTCTTAGAGATAGACCTTAGTAAGAGTCGAGTATTAGTGCCTGGACATCTGTCACCTAGAGCCTATTATGAGTGATTCTTAGGAGCTAACTAGAGATTCAGTGACAATGACACATATTGACATTACCACGCCTATGATAGAATGATACGACTATAATTGTTCAACTGCGAATGGAGAAAATTTGGGTAGCCATGCCAAATAGATAGAATTTTTAGCCCAATAACACCATGGTAGTGTTTGCCATGAACAAAAGTTGTACGAACTTTTTGTATTTCATACAAGAGAAGTACAAGAGATTCCTAAACAGAAAACCTAAGTACAGTTTTGATTCTGGGAAAGTGTGATAGGAAGATTGAGCACTGTAGTGGCTCCTTTACTCCATTGACGATCTGATGACGAGAAGAACTTGCCTTGACTCTCTGAATGCCTGTCAGTGGTAATCTGGGTTTGTCAATCAAGAAGCAGTCAAAGACCCTGAATGAAGGAGAACTTTTTTTATTTATAGGCATGCACATATACGATGTACGCAAAGGTTATTGGCGCACATGAGTACTGTGCGCACAAAAAAATAGCAAAATCTGTTGTAACTGCACAGTTGGAGCTGCTGCTGAGCTGACATGTGGCAGTTGTTAAGATTTGCATATTGTTGAGGTCTTGGGTGGTTAGTACCTGTTCATAAACATGATTGAGTCAATGTCACATGTCGTGTGTCACTCAAAGATCTCGTTCAGTTTAAACAAACTGGATTTGATAGCATCTAAAGGGATACGTTTGCCATATTGGCCACGTGGTCTTCTTTTGAAAAATGCTATGTAGTAAAGGAGCTGCACGTTGTTGGGGGCTGCGCTTTTGGTTATCACCAAGGTTGGACTTCTGGATGTTTCTGAGGCTGTGCTTCTGGACGCCTCAGAGGCTGCGCTTCTTGGAGTCGCATTGGTAGACGTACCTTTGACTGATAGTTGCCACCTGCTATCTGACAACTGAAAACTTGATAGCTGTCAATAGTTGTCTTCTGACACTTCGTTTGGTATGCTATTAATGCTGAAGTGACAGCACAGTAAATGTGCCTCATTTTGGACACTGTGCTTCTGGGTCTCTAGGGTGTTGCGCTTTTGGGGCATTTTGAGTCACTGCGCTTTTGGGGCGTTGAGTCGCTGTGCTTTTGGGGCGTTTTGAGCCACAACACTTTTGGGGCGTTGAGTCAATACCTCCTTAATTGCTGCCACTTTGAGGCAATCGAAAAGTGGTGACTAAAAAGACTTAGTCAGAGATGAATGAGATTCATTGTGATGAATTCTAGGTTCATCCAATTAACTTAGAGTCTTTGACTTGCTTCCACGTGGCGTACTGGTTGGACCACACATAGCCTATAAAGGGGAGCTTTTGAGGAAGTCATTGTTCATTGCTCCTTTAGCACTCCTCTATCATATTCGATCCCGACTTAGCTTCAGACGGCCGTAGGCCTCACATAAGTCGACTGTTGGTTGTAGATCTCTTCGTTCAATGAAGTCGCAGTCTTGGTGCAGGACAACTTAAGAGTTTTGAGATGTACTTGAGCATTTGACATGATGGATTCAAACCTGAACAATATCTTGACTGTATTATGCTTCAGAACATCGAGACATTGGCTACATGGTTTGGGTTGATTATCGACCCTTCGTTATGTTGGAAGAGCCACAGGTTGGCTGATGAAGAGGACACTCGCTTGTTAATATGGAAGTAATTCACTGTGACGAGGAAGTGACTCTCTCTAGAGAAGAAGAGTGCTGCGCACTTGTAGGCTACACACTTTTGTAAGTTGCGTACTTTAGGCTGAGTAGATAGTCCTTATATGTAATCATGAAGAATATATAAAAACCTTTGTAATCATGATTTACTAAAGCATATTTCTTCATATACTGCGCTTTTCTGTTCTTTGATGTACGCAACAATTTTGTGCCTCCTGCGCTTTATAGATGCTGTACTTTTTCATGCTTTTAGAAGACCCCCTTCAAAGTTTTTGAACTTGGACAAGTTTGGAACACTTTAAAAAGAAGCATGAAATAACACATGACATAGGAATTGTGCAGTATGTTGCTGATAGGCTGTCATCGTTATGAGAGCTTAGTAACCGTCAGCAATTAATCGTCAACTCATTAAATGACAGTGACTCCTCATTTTTCGGAAGAGATCAGGAATAATTTCCTTTGCACGTATTTTGAAAGGTTTCCTCAAATTTGAAGCATTTCTTGATCTCATCTATTGAAACGTGTCTTTCTCTATAAGTAGGGATTTTCTGTGAAGAGAGAACTTTTTACTGTCTTCTTCTCTAAGCCTTTCCTGAAAGAGAGCTTCTTCTTCTTCTTCTTGTGAGAAACCCTGGATTTTCCCAGTGGCCCCCAAAACGAGTATCTCCAAAGTTCCCAAGGTCAGAAGGCTTGTGCGGCGAGCACGAACAAGGCCAAAGGGAAGCGGCCGGTGACCGAGTCTATCGACGTCGACTACTCGCCAGTCGTTGATGCTAGCGCGCATGGAGACGTGCAACCGGCAGTTATGAGTAGGTTTTTCGTCACAGAGATGGCCGAAGTGGGTGTAATGACCCGCTCCGCCCTAGCGGAACGCCAATTCAAACGGCAAGTGCAACGACTCAAACGAGCCATCGACCCGAAGAGTTGGCATCGACCTGATAAAGAATCAATGCAAGGCTTACATTGGCTCGTCAAGATGAATCCAGACTTAGACTTTCAAAGATGCGCTCGGAGTATCGCTCGGCCGATGCGAACATCACTAAGGTGGGTGGCTCCGATGAACCCGTCACTGCTTAGCCTAGACATTTAACAATGCGGACACTATCACGAGAATCGCTAGGCGATAACACCGCGCATGCTAATAAATGAATGACTCAACGCACCTAGCTAAGGGAATAATCCCATCTTGTATGCTTGTATAGAATATGGAAAGAAACATGGAAAATGTACGAGAACTCTCGCACCACGCTCCACGCTCGTGCTGAGGCACAAGCTTACGTTTACGTCTCTAATGCGTTCAACAATGAAACAATGAATGGTTTACATCAATGAAACGGGAAGACTATCAACATAGTCGTTCCGAGTAGAGCTTAGCAACATTGAAAGGCTATGGGACCGATGGGTCGCCAAGGCGACTCCCGTACGGGGAGTTACAAAATGTATAAATGAATGAATGAACGAATAAGTGAATGAATGAATCAACGAATGAACGAATGAATAAGTGAATGAATCGATGAACAAACGGACAAGTGAAAAGAAAGAAAAGAAAAAATGAATAAAAGATAAGAAGGAAAGAAATGGTTAGCGACAGGTGTGACGGGCACGTGCAACGGGGCTCGCTACCCGCGCTGCACGGATGCCAACCTGGTCGATAACGCATTGTGGCTAAGGGTTAGCCTATGACGATAAAATACGAAATGGTCGTGGACGGACCCGTGCACGGGTGATACGGATTCCGCGGCATGATCAAAGGGAGGATCGTGGCCGGCCTAGGTAGAATCAATTAAGGCTTACGGGTTGCCTCGGTGCGGACTTGGCCATCCAGGGGACGTAAGCGCTGCAGTATTTCAAGAAAGACTTAACGGGGTGTGTGCCAGTCCGCACCCTACGCTAAGTTGAGAAATACAATGGCTTGGATGTCCAAAATGGCTTGTGATGCCAGCGACCGGTGCATATAGATTTAAGTGGGCTTTGCTGGTGGCAATCCACGTGCAAGTCCTTACATTGAAATCAAAGTGGTCTAAGTTAAGCTGAACAAAACGTCCTTTGAACAGACATTGAAATGTATCACACCAAATGATAATGAATACTTCGTACAATGAGTTAGAGAATACGCCTACAACGCGCTAGAAACTGAGGCAGGGACACGTCCATGATATTGAATGTTTCTAAGAATCATGTTATGATATTACACATGAATTGTTTGACTAACTTGGTTTACTTTGGACAGGGAAGGCCGGACGGTAAGTATGGGTAAGTCGTGCATGTATTTTCATGCGACACTTGAATCTTGGCAACACGGGATAGGTTATGACATATGCCATAAAATTGATCCTAAGGCAAGATTAGAAAGACAATGAATGATAGAGATGCACAAAAGTAAAAGGAACGTGTTTGGTAATGATAGCGTTGTGGGCGAGCTAGCCTCCCCACCAGTGCATAATAATGTACTGATAACCCCACAGTCTGCTTGCAGGAAGCAGGAAACGTCGGCGGGTGCGGAGCTTTCCTCGAACGTGCTAAGGCACGGAGCTACCTCTCGAGCCTTGGAGCGTTGCAAGGAGCTGGAGCACCATATACGGGACATAATGTATCGGAACATCGCCATGAATCATTCCATCTTGTAAGCCACTTGGCACGCCTTTTATGTTTCAGAGAGAGAGCTTGAGCGAATTATAATATCGGCCTAGCGTCGCTTGTAAACTTCTTGAAAATCAATAAAGAGTTTGAATTCACTTCAATTTTGTGTTCGTTACTTTCCGCTGCAAATGGGGACACTCTGTGCGACTCTGTGGCCTAGCTCAAATCGGCCGTTTCTGGACTTAGCCTTGCACGGGCGCAACCTAGGCCCGTGCGGCATCACGCCTTAGCGAGGACGATCGCTCCTGCGGGAGCGGGGCGTGACATAGTGGTATCAGAGCACGGCTTCACGTCCTTGGACATCATTTCGATTTTCTCAGTTTTGAAAGCTCGTCGTTGAAAAAAAAAAGATGTGTACGCTCTCTCTCATTGTGCCTTGGGATGTTCCATACAATAAGTCTAATATTTTCAAAAGCTCGTACGAGTACTCAGTTGGACGGGATCGATAGGCGAAGGCCTTTGTGCCAAACCACGACGTACTTGAGTTGGACGGAATTGATGCTAAGAGTTTGCAAACGCGAGGCGTGCTTGAATAAGCTTACACTGACGATAGCAAACGAGTACACGAGACCCGAGTATAGTTCGAACGGGATGGTTATGCACGCAGCCTTTTGGCTAAGTTGTGCGGAGTATCGCGCACCTAGACTCCTTGGTGCAAACGAGTTGCGAACGAGAATAAGTGAGAACTTGAATATAGTCCGTACGGGATGGTTAAGCGGTACAACTTAGTCCGCACGTCGTGCACCTCGACTTTTGGGTGCAATCGGGTTACGAGCGATATCAAGTATCGCTCGATCGAGAACGGAGATACACTTTGAGTGTCTATCGATAGGAACGCTATCGAGTTAACGCTTAGTCGTGCACGAAAGATTTATTGGATTTTGAGGATAATACGAACAACTTAGTACGTCGAGGCGACGTAATACGATTACGCTAGAGATTCGTCGAACGAATCTGAAGGATGTCTTAGCGCATGACGCGAACGTGATTGAGGACTAGATCGTACGGCTTGAATCCGAGTGGTGTATGTGATAGGTTCGGAGAAGAATAAGAATGAGTGTCGACGACTAGTCGAGTGGCTCGAAACCTGAGTGGTGTATGGACGTTATAGAAATTGTTCGAGCGAGACTGAAGGATTTACAGATAGAACGGGTATGTCGACGAGGCGATGCGATTGCGCAAAGCCTTAGAATGCGTCACGCTTAGCTGATCATGACTTCGGAAGTCCCGAACGAGTTGTCGTTCGGACAACTTGTGAATGGGCAACGCATGTTAGAAAACGATTCGGAACGATGAATAAAAGTGAATGGTCTTGATCGAGGAAACTTAGAGGATCGCGCGTATGATTTGGGATTAATTCAAATAAAATGTGACTTGAGTTTTGAACAACGATCTTGAAACGAGCTTGAGGGATAGCGATCGAACTTAATCTTGAATATCGAGGAAACGGTGGATTATCCAACTTGGACAATAGCATCAGTCGCACGACTCGAATTGATTGCAAAGGAAGATCGTCAGGTTACGCATATCGTCAATGGTATTGAGGCGTATCAAAGATCGATATGCGATAACTCGGGGGTACTCTGACTCGGCGAATGACGGTCGTGCAAATGTCATTGTTCCGTTGGATGTTATACTTGGGATGTTAAAAATTGTGTCGAAGAAAAGATAGACTTGTCTCGAGGATTTTCTAGTTGAACGCATGACGGTTAGACTATCAATTTAGGCTTAGATGAAAAATGTGAATGCTTGGATTTGCTTCGTTGACAACCACAACGTTGACATTCTTGTTTTATGTGAGCGCAACTCCAGCCTCGCACATGCGCCGCGTCGGATTATGGCGATCACTCCGCGTGAGCGCTGATATGGTGATTCATACAGCGGGAGTGATTGAACTTGGATGGCGTGGCAATCTGATTGCTTTGACTTGTGGTTTGATACGAAGGTGGACTCGAGAATGAATTTATAACTTGAGGATTGAGTAGGTCCAATCCGCGTATCGAGAATGGGTTAGTCTAAAACTCAAACAAGAGTTACGCCCCGATGAGAATGATTATTCCGCGGGAGCGTTGCATGGTGATTCATGAACCGCCGTGGATAATCGGACTCGCGTGAGATTGGGGTGCAATGTATTGTCGAGCTGGATGACCTCGGGATCGAATATACGAATTGGTTAGAACTGGTGATTGAACGGAAATGAATATGTGCAACGTAAGTCTTGATACGAGTTAGGTGATCATGCTCGATGTTTAAAAATTTGAGTGAAACGAGCTTGGGTAGAAACACCCGTACAAACGAACAAGTAGTTTGACCATAGAATTTGGGGGCGAGCGTCGTGCAACGACCTTGTACGACGAGCCACGGACTTGACGTGTAACTATGACCTTGTGAGCTGACCTAGCGGATAGGCGGACGACCCTATGCCGAGTGACTGAACCTGTGCGATGGCATTTACAGTATCGTCTGGATGGACGATAGACTTAGGGAAACAAGACTTAGAGTAGGACAGGGAACTGGGAGTGTGCGTGAACGACGATGAAATTGGCCCCAAACGAAGGGAATGATAGGGTTGGATGATGCACAAGTAAAGTTGGAATAACGAATTGAATCATTGGTCGGAAGACGTACTCGATGATAGTACAATACTTGGTTTTGAATCGGACGGACATTACTTAGGCTTGGTCGACCCTGCTAAGAAGAAATCATACTGATTTCGTGGACAATAGCGCTTGAGAAGCGAATCGAATCATCTCGAGAACCGAGATAAACGATATGTGATACACACATGAGTTCGGTTTTAAATCGAAGTTAGCAAAACGATCGACAAATTAAAACTATCACGAGTAGCTTGTCCGGCTTCGCTAGTCGCTAAGCTTGGTTGAAATGTACGTATTCGGGGGACGCCTTGAATGCGTGCACGATCCAAACTCAGCGATGTGATGAACTCGAATGCAGCTGCAAGTGGGTGTTGCGATGCACATAAACAAAAGTGAGTTTGCCTCAGCCTACGACACTCGCATTTGACGAATTTCAACGTACCACGTACGACCATTTCAGTCCCGTGATACGTCGATATAGCAACCAAGTCAAAGAAGCGCAATAATTGAATAAGTGCCATCAACTCTAAGATGAATAAAAAGTTATCCAATAAAGATCGACAAAACGTATACGACACAGAACTTGGAGAAGTACCGAGCATGGTTCGATGCCATCGAACGATAGAGCCGTTCGATAGAATTGTCTAAGAAACACGACGACCCGAGTTAAGAAACGGTAGGATGACCTGCACTCAAGAAGTCTCGAGGACGAGACTTGTTTTGAGTGGTGTATTATGTAATGACCCGCTCCGCCCTAGCGGAACGCCGATTCAAACGGCAAGTGCAACGACTCAAATGAGCCGTCGACCCGAAGAGTTGGCATCGACCTGATAAAGAATCGATGCAAGGCTTACATTGGCTCGTCAAGATGAATCCAGACTTAGACTTTCAAAGACGCGCTCGGAGTATCGCTCGGCCGATGCGAACATCGCTAAGGTGGGTGGCTCCGATGAACCCGTCACTGCTTAGCCTAGACACTTAACAATACGGACACTATCACGAGAATTGCTAGGCGATAACATCGCGCATGCTAATAAATGAATGACTCAACGCACCTAGCTAAGGGAATAATCCCATCTTGTATGCTTGTATAGAATATGGAAAGAAACATAGAAAATGTACGAGAACTCTCGCACCGCGCTCCACGCTCGTGCTGAGGCACAAGCTTACGTTTACGTCTCTGATGCGTTCAACAATGAAACAATGAATGGTTTACAACAATGAAACGGAAAGACTATCAATATAGTCGTTCCGAGTAGAGCTTAGCAACATTGAAAGGCTATGGGACCGATGGGTCGCCAAGGCGACTCCCGCACGGGGAGTTGCAAAATATATAAATGAATGAATGAACGAATAAGTGAATGAATGAATCAACGAATGAACGAATGAATACGTGAATGAATCGATGAACAAACGGACAAGTGAAAAGAAAGAAAAGAAAGAATGAATAAAAGATAAGAAGAAAAAAAATGGTTAGCGACAGGTGTGACGGACACGTGCAACGGGGCTCGCTACCCGCGCTGCACGGACGCCAACCTGGTCGATAACGCATTGTGGCTAAGGGTTAGCCTATGACGATAAAATACGAAATGGTCGTGGACGGACCCGTGCACGGGAGATACGGATTCCGCGGTATAATCAAAGGGAGGATCGTGGCCGGCCTAGGCGGAATCAAATAAGGCTTACGGGTTGCCTGGGTGCGGACTTGGCCATCCAGGGGACGTAAGCGCTGCAGTATTTCAAGAAAGACTTAACGGGGTGTGTGCCAGTCCACACCCTATGCTAAGTTGAGAAATACAATGGCTTGGATGTCCAAAATGGCTTGTGATGCCAGCGACCGATGCATATAGATTTAAGTGGGCTTTGCTGGTGGCAATCCACATGCAAGTCCTTGCATTGAAATCAAAGTGGTCTAAGTTAAGCTGAACAAAACATCCTTTGAACAGACATTGAAATGTATCACACCAAATAATAATGAATACTTCGTACAATGAGTTAGAGAATACGCCTACAACGCGCTAGAAACTGAGGCAGGGACACGTCCATGATATTGAATGTTTCTAAGAATCATGTTATGATATTACACATGAATTGTTTGACTAACTTGGTTTACTTTGGACAGGGAAGGCCGGACGGTAAGTATGGGTAAGTCGTGCATGTATTTTCATGCGACACTTGAATCTTGGCAACACGGGATAGGTTATGACATATGCCATAAAATTGATCCTAAGGCAAGATTAGAAAGACAATGAATGATAGAGATGCACAAAAGTAAAAAGAACGTGTTTGGTAATGATAGCGTTGTGGGCGAGCTAGCCTCCCCACCAGTGCATAACAATGTACTGATAACCCCACAGTCTGCTTGCAGGAAGCAGGAAACGTCGGCGGGTGCGGAGCTTTCCTCGAACGTGCTAAGGCGCGGAGCTACCTCTCGAGCCTTGGAGCGTTGCAAGGAGCTGGAGCACCATATACGGGACATAATGTATCGGAACATCGCCATGAATCATTCCATCTTGTAATCCACTTGGCACGCCTTTTATGTTTCAGAGAGAGAGCTTGAGCGAATTGTAATATCGGCCTAACGCCGCTTGTAAACTTCTTGAAAATCAATAAAGAGTTTGAATTCACTTCAATTTTGTGTTCGTTACTTTCCGCTGCAAATGGGGACACTCTGTGCGACTCTGTGGCCTAGCTCAAATCGGCCGTTTCTGGACTTAGCCTTGCACGGGCGCAACCTAGGCCCGTGCGGCATCACGCCTTAGCGAGGACGATCGCTCCTGCAGGAGCGGGGCGTGACAGTGGGTGTTTGATTTGAAACATCGATATCCTATTTTGCTGATGCGCATGGGTGCTACTTTTCAAAGTAGTGTCCATAAGATGCGCTAAAGCTCCACTTGCTAATGCGCATAGGCGCTACTTTTCGAAGTAGTGTCTGTAAGATGCACTAAATCTCCACTTGCTGATGTGCATGGGCGCTACTTTTTGAAGTAGCATCCATAAGATACGCTAATGCTATACTTGCTGATGCGTAGGGCTACTGAACATTTCCTGCGTAGACTCTTAGCTTGCTAATGTACAAGGCTACTGAACAGTGCTTGCACAGACGCTTAGCTTACTGATGCGCAAGGCTACTGAACAGTGCCTGCACAGTAGTTTAGCTTGCTGATGCACAAGGCTACTATACAGTGCATGCGCAGAAGTTTATCTTGCTGGTGCGCATGGCTACAGTGCCTGCACATCTTGCTCTTTTTTGCAGAAAAATAATTGGTATATTTTTTTGACTTTGTTTGTTTTGTATACAGTTTCTGTGACCATCCCCCTTTTCAACAAGATCCACTTCGACTTGTCGGTCTGCTTACTAGGCATGAATTTTGACGAGGAGGTGGTTAACCCTGCCAGAAAGTTGACCGCCCGAGGCCAACCAGAGCAATGTTTGACAAGAATACACGAACTTCGCCTACTTCCGTCGTATGATGAATCGAGGCAAGTTGTCGACCGTAAGTGGTTTGGGGGTGAGATGCTAAAACCTCATCATGCTGGCCGTAAAGCTGGTCTTTGGGCATAAACTGGCCTTGCTTCCAGCCATAGTTTGTAATACTCTAGGAGGCTTACGGGAGCTCTCAAGGAAGATAATTGAGCATGGTGGAAAAGATGACAAATTTCCTTGAGCCGAACTCCTTTACCATTATTTAATGGCTTGGTTGGCGTTGTACCGCCCGGGTTTAATAGACCCTGGCACAGATGTGGGTTATGAGGAAGGGGATGCCTCCCTGCACAGCTACCGCTGGACGAAGTGGCTCCATTAAGGCATACCCATTTGCAGATGGGTACTAGGGTGCTTAGATAGATACGACTTTTATCGGACTTCGCTCACCTACTACGCAGAAGATAAGCTGGAAGATCGGGGCAGAGAGACGAGCAATCTGACTCATGTTGCTTTTCGTTGGATACAGGCCATCAGACCATCATATTTGGTGTACCGGAACCAGAATCGGGTATACATAAAACCCTATCTGCTGAGTCAATTTTTGCGACAGTTCGGCTATAACCAGACGATGATGGACAATCCGATCCCTTACTTGGGCTATGAGGGAAGTTTGTTAGATGGCGCCCGTGCATGGCACTATTATAATGTCGGGTGCACTGGGGCGAGCTTTAAGATCCTCGTAATCCGTCCTACAACTCATATCTTATACTCTGCTGTAAAGTTTCATTTTTTGGCGAACAATTTTTCTTCAGGCTATGATCGAGATCATAGTTTTATTGTTGGGACAAGGCTGGAGGCCTCTCAGTCTGTCCTTACGCGTCTTCGAGAGCTTGCGTCGTTGGGGAGCAGGACGTCGGAAGGATCTAGTGCCTCCCGGAAAGAGAGGAAAGCCGCGGCGCCCTTGGATCCCCCTTTGAACTGCCAGGCCCCTACGGAGATGAGTTTTCCACCCTCCCAGAGATTCAAACAGACTACTCATAAGCAGACTGGATCTGAGTGACGGTTTTTATCATACACGGAGCAGGAGAAAGCCCCATCCTCTGAGTCCCCTTCACAGGTATGTAGTACGCATTTTTAATTTGTCAAATTTTAAACTTTTTCTTATTGCTGTTTTGTTTATGTAGCGGTCAAAGAAGAAGTCAATATGGTTGAAGAAGGATATGACCGATTGTGAGTTTGAAGTCCTTGGGGAGCTTTCCGAGGAACCTGCTGCTAGGGCGCCCCTTTGGGTACCACTACATTCGAAGGTTAGGGTTGTACCCTCTATACCAACTAAAGGCCCTCCTTCGGAAAGGGTAGAAAGGATCTCTCCCGCCGAGGGGCCCTCGACTGTCAAGGTGCCCGCGACAGCGGGAGCTGAGCAGACTATTGTCCCGCAGGATATCTCGTCGACTGAAGCTGCTGAGGCTATCGAGTCGGAAGAGGCTTCACCGCCTGCTCTGGTTGCTACTTTCAACTACAAAAAGGGACTTTTAGGAGTTGATGGCAGTGTATCAAGAGGAAACCACTATCGAAAGGACTCTGAACGAGCCTGTCGTGATACCCGGGATCGATCTTACGGTGGCGGAAGGCTGGGTCCGAGAACCCGTGTCTAAGACGGGTAAGACAGCTGGGGTCGCTGAAAGCGCTACCCATGATAACTCTAACGAACCTTCTCTCCATACTGATGGAGTGGTTGAAAAGACCGTCGAAGATCAGGGTGGTCAGGTGAATAAGGTAGCTGATGAGTCATCTTGGGAAGATATTTGAGATCTGACCCATGAGCCAGCCGAAGAGGCTACTGAAGAGTTGGCCGAGGAGGCCGTTGAAGAGTTGGCCGGAGGGTTCGTTTGAGAGTTGGCTGGAGGGGCCGTTAGAGAGTTGGTCGGAAGGGCATTGGAGAGTTGGCTGGAGGGGCCGTTAAAAAGTCAGCCGAGGAAGCCGCTGGCAATCGGGTCAGCAAGTTGGCCAAAAATGTTGTTGAAGAGGCGGCTGAAGAAGCCATCGAAGACCGGGCTGATGAATAAGCTACTGAAGCTGTCGAAGAGACGACTGTGACACAGAAAGACTTTATCGAGGTGTTTGAGCCATATTTGTCGACTAGGGGAATAAAAGTCAGTCCTAAGATGGAGGAACCTTCCACTCTGGGAGGTCCCGACCCAACATATGTTCCATGGGGAGCCACTCATGGGGCTACTTTTGAAACGGTAGTGCAAAAGCTAAGTCAAACAAGACCTGGAGTTAGTACTGCTGTTCCACCGGCGACCTCTACCTCGACTTTGTCTACTTCTGCCCCGACAACAACCTCTAGTCATATAGTGACTGCGGGTGCTGTTGCTCTTATTCCTGCACTAGGGCCTTCCACTGTGGTGCCTTTATGACTCCAATGGACATAGCTGATAATGACTATTATGCTGGGCTAATCATTGGCACCATTTATA
This sequence comes from Iris pallida, assembly GCA_029216955.1. Classification (NCBI taxonomy): domain Eukaryota; kingdom Viridiplantae; phylum Streptophyta; class Magnoliopsida; order Asparagales; family Iridaceae; genus Iris; species Iris pallida. The sequence continues at coordinate 14,812,677 of JANAVB010025598.1, read as the reverse complement.
ACACTTTTAGACGAGGCGTGGAGAGTGTGCTACAGTACAATCGAATGTTAGCACTGGCTCGATCCAGGATAACCGTTCAGCTGGTGGCACTACGAGATTATTCTGGGTATAAGGCGAAAGCCGATGCCCTGGAGGCCTCAATGGCAGAGTTGGGTGCTAGTCTTCTAGAGCTTCAAGGCCTTGAGTGCAAACTTTCTTCCATAGTAGACGCAGAGCAAAAGAAGATGGCTACTGAGCTCTTCCAATATGAATTAGAGCGGGAGGCTGTTGCGCGTCGGATTACTGATATTGAGGTGCGGATCAGAGAGGTGGTCTCGGCTTAGGAGGTCCAAGTTTGTCTCCAAGAGGCCTTAGAGGAGCAATGTGAAGGTCTCTGTGAACAGATCCGACTTTTGGTGGAGTAGCTGGCGACCGTAGAAGGTGAACTAGAGTAGTCAAGAAACTAGCATAGGCCCCTTCGACAGCAATCTAAGGCCTTGGCTCACGAGAAGGAGAGTGTCGGCGCTCGTCAGACAGAGCTGTAGATTGCTTACCAAGGCATGTTCCAACTTAGAAAAGAGGCAACCAGACGTTAGAAAGCAGAGCGCCGAGCAAAAGAATCCGTAGGATTGCCTTCTTGAGGGATTGGATCAGTGACCTGTCATGTCGGCCCTCTTAGACAGCGGCTCCGTCGCTCCTTTTTTTGTTCCCTCTTCTTAAAGAGGCTTTTTATTTTGATGTAGCAGAACTTTTTTCTCCTTATGAAAGAAATAAAAGTCTTGATTTTTCTTCTTTATTTGTCCAACTGTTATGAACTCCTTATAGTAGTGTAACTCCGTTGGGGATATTTTTATGGGAATGTTTACTCAGAGGTAATATGGACATGGTAAACACAGAATTTTAAAGACGAATTATCTCACTCAGAGGTTATACGAACATGGTAATAATAGACTCTGTATGGATATAAGGAACAACTCGGATAGAGGTTAGATAGACATGGTAGACATAACATCTTGGTCAGAGGATTAAACAAACATGGTAATATAAGGGGGGCGATTCAAGGGTAATGTGACTATGATCGCCTTTAGAAATACACGCTCAAAACAAGACATAGTATTTTTTTTAGAAATTTGCCATTGATTGGCCCTATTAACAAATCTCCATTAGGCTTGGCGAGCCGATAAGCACTATTAGAATACATCGTTTCTATGACGAATGGTCCTTCCTATTTGGGCTCAAACCTGCCAGGTATTTTGTGAGTCATTACCACCGGCCTTCGGACTGATAGCACCAGGTCACCAACCTTAAACGTCTTTTCCTTGACCTTTTTGTTGAAGGCTCCAGAAATTCGAGCTTGATACAACTTAATATATTACTGAACTAATAGACGCTTTTCGTCCAATGCTTCCAACTCTTGTAGCCGACGACGTTGACTATCTTCGTCTATCAGCTGGTTGGTGATAGCAACCCATAGAGATAGAATTTGGATCACCAGGGGGAGTACCCCCTCGCTTCCGTAGACGAGAGAGAATGGTGTGTTGCTAGTGGGAGTCCGAACGCTTGTGCGGTAAGCCCATAGACAATCGCCAAGTTTTTTATTCCAGTCGCGTATATTAGAAGATACGACCTTCTTAAGTAACATTACAATTATCTTGTTGAATTCTTCGGCCAGCCCAATCGCTGCAAGATTGTAGGCCGTCGATGCTATATTCTATATCCGATTTTTATCATAAAATTGATGGAACACATGGCTCACGAACTGGGGGCCATTATCATGGATAATTCTCTGGGGGACCCCAAAACGGTAGATGATGTGATGCTTAATGAAGCCAATCACGTTCGAGGTTTTCAACTCTGCCAAAGGTATCGCCTTCGTCTACTTAAAAAAGTAGTCGATGATGGCGAGAATGAACCGATGTCCTTGTAGAGGATAGAGGGCTAATCGGTCCAATAATATCCATGCCCCAGGCTTCGAATGGCTAAGAGGCCACAGTAGGGTGTAGGAATTCAGAGGGTTAAAGGATGTAGTCAGCATGCAGTTGACATGCTCGATACTTCAGCATAATCAACGACATCTGCCATTATGGTAGGCCAATAGTAGCCCATATGCCATAGTCTGTCTTGCAACTTAGGACTGTGATGGTGAGCTCCGTAGGTGCCATCATATGCTTCCCGGAGTGCCTTTTGTACTTTGGCATTAGATAAGCACCGAAAGAGAAGTCCGTCGTAAGAACGACGATACAACATTTTGGTAGTTGTGTCATAATAGAATCGGAGCAAGCGCCTCTTGATAGGAGTTGCTTCCTTCGAGTCCTTGGGTAGGATTCTATTGACTACGTAGTCTATGAATGAAAATCGCCAGTCTCTAATATTGACATCGGTATCTGTCTACTGAGTAGCTCAGACACGTATGAAGATTGTTCTTTGGGTAAACTAGCTCTCGCCCTATCATAGTGACAGAGTGCTGGGTCCCAACATGAGCTGCCAGAGAAGCAGCGAGACCAACGAGGGCGTCGACCTCTAAATTTTATAATTAAGGTACATATTCTATATAGAACCCTGTAAAGATGGAGATGATGCTGATTGCTACTTGATGATAAGGGACTAGATCCTCATGTCAAACCTCGTATTGGCCTCTAACCTGATTTATTATTAGTTTCGTATCACCATAGGCCTTGAGTTATTCGACCCCCAACTGTTTGGCCAGCTGGAGCCCGATGATAAAAGCATTATATTCGACGATATTATTGGTGCATGATTCCATGAGGGAATATGTACGATGGATGACCAGGCCTTCAGGAGTGACAAGGACTATGCCTACTCCTGCAATAATTTTGCCTTTGGGGCAAGTTCTGGAGGCACTGTCAAAGAAATTCCCACACGGGATTGTCTGTGACTGCGTTGGACTCTAAGACCTCGTCGGGAATACCATCATAAAGTTTTAAAGTTTCTGGATAGAATATGCTGCTAAGAAGTCAGCCAACGCTTGCCTCTTAACTGCCTTCTGTAGAACGAACACCATGTCATAATGTGACACTAGGATTGCCCACGTAGCTAATCGCGAGTTTAGTGCTCCTAACTTTGTCATAAGGACTCTAAGGGGGTTGACCCTAGAAATGACGTGGACCATCTCTCCAGCTTTATAGTGGCATGTCTTTTATATAGCGAAGATTAGAGCGAGACACTCCTTCTCAACAGGATTATACCAATGTTCGGCACCAATCATAGTCCTGCTTAGATAGTAGATTGCTTACTCGTGGTCTTCGTTGCTCTTCTGGGAGAGCAAAGCACCGAGAGAATAGTCCATAGCCCAGACTGTTTGCCATGAACAAAAGTTAAAGAACTTTTTGTATTTTAAACATATAAAAGAGTACAAAAGACTCTTCAACATGAGATCTGGGTACAAACATTTCTGGGAAAGTGTGACGGTGGAGATCGAGTATTGCAGCGGCTCCTTTACTCTGACGGTCTGACGACGAACTGAACTTGCTCTGACATTCTGATGCATGTGAGAGGTAATTTTGGTTGCCAATCAAGAATATGTCGAAGTCTCTTGGATCAAGAAAGACTCCTTCTATTTATAGGCTGCACATATACGATTTACGAAGAGATATTTGGCTTACAGGAGCGCTGCGTGCATGAGATCTCAGGAGGATCTATTACAACTATACTATAGGGGCTGCTGCTGAGCTGATACGTGGCAATCGTTAGGTTCTCTATCATCGAGATTCTGGACAGTTAGCATCCTTCATCAACATGAATGAGTAATTGACATATGGCGTGTGACTATTGCTCGATGAAACCAAATAGATTTTGCTCCTATCGAAAGAACGACAGTTTAAACAAACTAGATCTTGACCTTGTCGTAGGAGCGATGGTTTGAACAAACCAAATTTGATTGTATCTGAGGAGATACGGTCGTTTAAATAAACTGAATTCGATTGTATACCGAGGAGATACGCTGTTTAAACCAACTAGATGTGATTGTATTTAAAGAGATATGATTGTATCTTAAGGAGATACAACTGTTTGAACAAGCTAGATGTGGTTGTATTATGAAGATATACGGCTGCCATACTGGCTATATGGCATGACGCCACGTTGTGGTGGAGCTGTGCACTATATGAGCTGTACTTTTAGGCAGCAGCGAAGTCACTACGCTTTTAGGCGACGAAGCGACTGCTTCTGAGGCGACGAAGTCACTGCACTTTTGGACAATAAGGAGACTATGATTCTGAAAGCTCTGAGAGATAAATGAAGGAGTCATGAAGGGGCTGCACTTCTGGAAGCTTTGAGAGACCAATGAAGGAGCCATTGAAGGGGCTGCACTTTTGGAAGCTCTGAGAGACCAATTAAGGGGCTGCACTTCTGGAAGCTCTGAGAGACCAACGAAGGAGCCGTTGAAGGGGCTGCACTTCTGGATTCTCTGAAAGACCAATAAAGGAGCCGTTGAAGGGATTACACTTCTAGATGTTTTGAGAGACCAATGAGGCGCCGTGAAGGGGCTACGCTTCTGGAGGCTCAGAGAGATCAATGAAGGAGCCGTTGAAGGGGCTGCACTTCTGGATGCTCTGAAAGACCAATGAAGGAGCCGTTGAAGGGACTGCGCTTCTAGATGCTCTGAGAGACCAATGAAGGAGCCGTGAAGGGGCTGCGCTTCTGGAAGCTATGCGAGACCAATGAAGGAGCTGTTGAAGGGACTGTGCTTCTGGATGCTCTGAGAGACCAATGAAGGAGCCGTTGAAGGGGCTGCGCTTTTGGATGCTCTGAGAGACTAATGAAGGAGCCTTGAAGGGGCTGCGCTTCTGGATGCTCTGAGAGACCAATAAAGGAGCCATGAAGGGGCTGCACTTCTGTGAAGCTCTGAGAGATCAATGAAGGAGCTGTTGAAGGGTTGCGCTTCTGGGATGGACTGAAGGAGTTATGTTTTTACGAAGCATCAAAGTCACTATGCTCCTAAGAAGATTAATGTCTGCCTTTGAATAGCCGAGTCAACATATTCTTAATTACTGCTATTTTGGGGGCTCGAGAAGTGGTATCCAAATATTTAGTTAAATGAACGTAATAAATGAGATTCATTATGCTGAGTCCTAGGTTCATCCTATTACTCTGGACCGACTGCCACATGGCGTATGGGTTGTACCACACATCCTATATAAAGATGAGCTTTTGGGTAAGTCTTTGCCCATAGCTTCTTGATATTCCTCTGTCATGCTCGATCTCGACTTAGCTTCGAACGGCTATAGGCCTTGAATAAGTTGACTACTGTTGGTTGTAGATCTCTTCGTTCAAAGAAGCTGTAGTCTTGGTGAAGGACAACTTCTGAGTTTCGAGATGCATTTGAGCGTTTGGCATAAGGGGTTCGAACCTGGACAACATCTTGGAGGTCTTTGAGGTCCAAGATACTGGGTTTGGATTGATTGCCAATCCAAAGTTCTACGGGTTGTGCTCTGTCCTGCTCAATAACTGCTTTATTAGCCATATTAGAGCAGGGGAGCTGTGTACCTTGTTAGGCTGGAAGAGCTACAGGTCATGCTGTGACCTACGAGCAGGAGCTGTATCTTTATTTTATCTAGTATATGCTCTTTTGATGAGAAAATGATTCGCTTTGACGCTACCGCACTTTTGTGGACTGCACATTTTGAAGATTGCACACTTTGTATGCTGTATACTGTCACTTTAGGTTGTAGTCTTTATATGTGATCATGAAGAATCTGTAATGGATCTTTGCAAACATGATCTTAACAATGCATTGTCTTTTTGTAGTCTAAGTTTTTGATGTGCACAACAATCTTGGCGTCTCTTGCCCATATAATGTCTTCTGCACTTTCGTTGTTGCTATGCTTTTGTCATGCTTCTACAAGATCCCCTTTAAAGTTTTTAAACTTGAACAAGTTTGAAACACTTTGAACAGAAGAATAAAATGACACGTGTTACAGGGTGTGCACAGTACGTCGCTGACAACTATCGTCATGCTTAGCCGTCACTATTAATGAGCCTTCGTTTCATTTAAAAATGATGATGATGACTCCTCGTTTTTAGGAAAAAGATTTGTCCTGATTTTATTTCATCTCTACGTTGTTCAAAGTGTTTTCTCAAATACGAAGGGTCTCTTTTGGCCTTATCTGCCGATGTGGCTTCATCCTATAAATAGGACTTCGTGCGAAGAGAAAAACTTTCTGCCATTGCTGTTCTCTTCCAAACTTTTTCAGAGAAAAAACTTTTTTCTTCCCAAATAAAAAACCTTAGTTTTTCTGCCATGGCCCCCAAGAGATCGAGAGCCCCCAGAGCTCCCAAGGCAGCTACGGCGAGCACGAGAAAGTCCAAAGAGAAACAGCCGGCCATGGAGGCTGTCGATGTCGACGTATCCGATTGCTAATGCTAGAGTGCACAGGGACGTACGACCGCCTGTTGCAACTAGATGTTCGATGAGCGTCACGCCCTATTTTGCTGATGCACAAGAGCGTTTATTTCTCTGAATAGCGTCTCGAAGATGTGCTAAAGCTATTCCCGCTGATGCGCACGGGCACTACTCTTCGGAGTAGTGTCCGTAAGATGTGCTGAAGCTCCATCTACCGATGTGCATGTGTAAACCCCCTAGATTTTAGGGTTTCTTTCAAAAATTTTAAAAGAATTATTTTCGATAAATAATCTTATTACAATTAGTTTTGATCATTTATTGCACTCTTCCGTGACTTTGATTTTTGAAGCGTCAGGGATGTCAACCTCTCGAAACTTCCTTTACGACTTTTGTAGTAGACAAGATTACCTTCACTTTGATATATCATGTCCCACTCAAAATTGTTCCCTTGTCCTCTATTTATATCGCATAAATTTCTGGTCAATTTAGGTCATTTGACCATCAACAGTAACTTGACCTAACTTCCAAGTTAATTTTGGGGCTCGATACCAATCCAACCTAATCGACCCAATATATAATTTTGACCAATTTTGAGTCTACTACACACGTGCCACTTGTGCGCCATCCAACTGAGCTTCCGTATTCTATTATTTCATCAATGATCATAATTGATCTAAATTGTAGTCATGATCGTACCTAGCCCAATCGAACCCAAACACCCAACCCAATTTTATGTGGCCTCATATGGCACCCTTCGTGGCACTGTTTGGAAGGAAGTGTCGTTCTCTTGTAAAACCCCTCCCGAATTCAACTATTTTTTTTAGAACTATTATTAATAATAGTTTTTATAATTCCAAAATATTTACGTATATAAATATACTTGGTATAGTTATGGTCAAGGCTAGCCCTAGTACGTATCTAAACCCACTTAATAACCCCTTTCTAATTTACTAGTCCGACTCACTTAAATTTTTTAGAAAATTTTTATTAGTGCTGTAATTCCCCAATTTGAATCGTGATAAATAAATGTATATATTTAAAACTGATTGTTATATTAGTAAAGCCTTAAACTAGCTTCTTTCTAATCACCCCTATTTTCCTTATCATTCATTATAATTTATCCCTTGGCCCAAGTGGCCCAAATGTACAAGCCCACCTCACCCTATGTTATCGGGTCCGGGTCGATGAATACGTAAACCCATACTCGATAGTGAATACTTAAACCCAACAACAGGGTCATCTTCTCTATTTTGTGCGCGCCTGCGCGTATGCTCTGATAGCCTGCAGAAGCGCAGGCATGCGGCGTATGGTGACGACGCACCAACAGCTGTCTCACCTCCATATAAGCAAGCTCTCGCTTCCCCCATCTCCATAGAAAACCCTAGCCGTAATATCCTACTCCTCCTCCAGCATCTTCCTCCATCGACCATTTCGTGGCACACCGGCCTGCCGTCGCACGAACGATGTGCTGCCCTATACACAGCCTTGGTGTATAGCCCGCTTGGCTATCTACGTGCTTGTCGCGGCAACAGCGGCAACCTTGCGACCACATACGCACTCGTTTGTGCATGCGCAACGATGCGTATAGGCTACGACAACAGTCGAACCACGACCAACCACCGCCGTCGTGACCCCCCTCGACCCGACAAACCTCCAACGACCTCCACTTGGCAGCCTACTTCCTCCATGATGCGATACACATGCTATTCACGTGTTTCGTATGAAATTCCATCGTGACGCACACAAAATCGAATCCAGAATCGTATTTTGGGACAATAACTTTGGACGCATTTTTTTGGAGAATCTAACCGTTGGATCGTCGATTCGATTCTTCCATCTCAATCCTGGTATATACCACTTCGCTTACCTTAAATTTCAACCGTTAATTCAATTGTTTGATAGATCAAAACCGGCCACCAAGTTGACCATTTAAATTGCATATATTTTAGACAGTTTCGTGGAGCCAAATTCATGGATTCATTTCTCTCTCGTTGGAGCTCCGATTGATGAATCATCCACTCCATAGTGTAGTTGGTATAACTACCTTCGTGCTATTAAAATTTTAGCTTCATAGGATTTTGTTCGGTTAGTTGAAATTGATGCCAAAATTGGCCTCTCAAAACTATAATTTTTAATTTGTAAGATTCTAATTTTGATCCCGAAACTCCGGATTCTAGTTCTGATGCCACTAGTGGACTCGTGGCATCGTTCTGGCTAAAATTTATATATAATTAGCTGATTTTGGAGGACATATGCCCCAACATGTATTTCTGTGCAAACTGGGTCCCAATATCCGAGTCAACGAACCATTTTAAGATCGACTCATCGGAATCAAATTCTAGATATACCGTTGGGTTCGCATTATCATTTTGGACTCATTGACATATATTTGGCTAAATTTAGATGACTTTGGCTTTGGCACACATTTTCGTGCAAAAATCGGATCCCAATGTCCTGATCAACGGGTCATTTTGAGATCGACTCATCGGAATCCAATTCTGGATATACCAGTGGGTTCGTATCGTCATTCTGAACTCGAAGACATATAATGTGCTAGGTTTGGTGGACTTATATTCTGGCTCATTTTTTGGTGCAAAGTGGGAGCAACGACGGACATTATTTTGATCTAAAATTACTATTTTGCCCCTGTATTTAAATTGGACTTATGGGTAGGCTATCCTAACTAATTTGACCATTCTGGATACATTGGTGATATTTGTTTCATCATTCGACAATGTCTGTAGATTTTTTCTTATATATCACCCTTAATTATAATTAATTTTTATTTATGTTCGTATCTTGGAATCCGTGCGTCGAAACCGAGATTAATTGATTCCATAAATCTCACATCACTGACATTGACAACTGACCTAATTTGACCACAAAGACCTAGTATTGACCTAGAGTTGACCTAGAATGCATATTTCATTTTAGATATCCATGTTTAACATACAAAAGCATTAATTAACATTAGAATTTTATATTTAGGTGTTTGTCATTCCACTTTGGGCCTCCATTCACACTTGTTGCTCAGGACCGCAGACGAGTACATTCTCTAATAGTTTCTATTATTTGATTACTACTATAATTCAAGTATTTAGAAATGTTGCTTATGGTTCTTTACACAATGGTACACAGATTGGTATTGTCATTGGATCTTCAGTCATGAGATGTTACCTTAACTCATCGCAATGGTATTGGATACTTTTCTCGTTGGTATTGGATAACATTGGAATTATTAGATAATACTGGAATATTGGATAACATTGGAAACATTGGCTAGTAACATGTCATGGTTGGATCCATCATATCAGTCGGGGAGGGGAAAATACTAGTTAGGTATGTGATTAAGAACTATCGGCAAGTATTATAAATCATCTGCTATTAGCTAATCATGCACTTCACGTATGGTTGAGCTAGTTTTTCCTTAGTGTAAATCATTAAATCTCCCAAGCCGATCACATTTATATTTGGTATCTCAAATCATATTTTATATTATAGTTTTCATATTCAGTTCATTAGTTATATTACTCTATCCCTGATATTATAGTTTCTTTTTCATTTCTTGCTCTCACTGATTACATACTGTAGATTATATTTCCTGTTTCTTTTTATTACTTTTATTGCATCAGTTTTATTCTTCATCGTATATAGCATCTTCTTTATTACTGCTTTTTAGTTTTTGTTAATTAATTGGAACTACTATTAGGCTGTACTTCGCTCCAATCCTGACTGGGTTACAATATTTGTAGGAGTTGTTATGCCCCACATACTTGAACTGCATGACAATGCTAGCTGACATAGATTATCGATGTTCCACTTACCGTGAGTTGACTTCTGGGAGCTCTAGGCCATTATTCCTTATTTAGATTTACGTTTTCGGTCTCAGATTTGTCTCTGATACATTCTTGTCATATATGATCATTGTAGACTCTAGTTGATCTAGTTTTACTACTATCTTTCTTATTCATATATGCCTTAGTCATAAATGATTTGAGTATAGGTTGTTATTATGGATCATATAGATGTTGTAGATTTATACTGGGTACTTGACAGTGTTCAATCACCGATACTGTGGCGTAGGCTGGGCGTGGTTACCGTACTTGTGCCCTAATATCCGGGTGCGGGTCGTGACACATTTTTGTGGTAGCCCACGTAGGTCTCATCTTCGTAAAGTATACGAAGTCGTACTTACGATAGGTGTACTACTACGAGCCTGTGACCAATTGATAAATAAGATTTGATGCATCTACAACTAGGATTATAGGTTCTCTAGGACTCTCCAACATGATTGCTTTTATGTCATCTTCTTTTCGACATGATTTCCTTTGTGTTCCATTTCTCCTATGATTTGACTAAATTCTACCCTGTGTTGACCTCTTGAGTAATTTTTCATGTTCTTTTTTGGTAAATTATTAGAAATGCCTTATGGATTGGTCCAAAGAAAAGTTCGAGCAAATATATTTATTCATGTATTATAGAATCGAGAGTTTTTTCAGTCAGAGAATACTGGCGAGGCAGGACTTCAGATGACGACGTCATAGTTACATATATTTCTCGGATTCTACTTAAACCACGTCCTATGCATTTTGATTAATCTCTTCACCTATAATTTGCAAAAGTTGATTTGGAAGATATCATGGATTTAGCCAAAGATAAACTCAGAAACCTGTATTATCTGGTATGGTAGTTGTGCACTGCAATCATCCGTCGTATTATAGAACAAGAAAGTTATTGCAGCTAGATGCATACTGGCTTGGCAGTAACTTAATGTGATATAACCACGAAGGTATATGGTTCTCGAGTTTTACCTAGACTACATCCTATGCATCCTATTTGGCATCATACCGTTCTTGGAAATATTTCGACAATCTTTCATGTCTTGCTTGACCCTTAACTTGTTTGAATAATAATATGGATTGCTCGACCCTGTCTTATGCCCTTGTTACCTTCCATTTAATAAACAACTAAAATAGCCAAACCTCATTAACAGATTCTATAGTAGAACTATAATATGTTATTGTGTGATTGTGATGAGTAATTTTTTTAGGGATTGATTAGGTTAAGCTTATAGGACAGGTAGGAGTGACTGACTATAGTAGACTTAGAAACCCTTTAGAACGATTGCATTGATAGTATAGTTTGATGATAGGGTATCTAACATGGAGTGATGAGATATTATATTGTTGTGACTACGGATTGAAGGATCTGAATCCTATACTTACGATTTAAGGGTTGGACATTTGTAGGATTTTGATTGATTATCTATAAACTAATTACATATGATTTGAGGATAGATCGATACGTGAAATGATAAAAGATGAATTAGAGAGAGAGAGAGAATTATAATATTGCATACAAATCAGGAAATAATTAACAGTTAAAATAACAAGGAACAAAGCATAGACATATGTATATTGGTAATTTATAAATAAATAAATAAAATAAGAGCTTAAAATTGAGGATCTATATTTGAATGAGTTGTTGAGTAAAAAGAAGCAGGCTCTACGCCAAATCAGTATTGAACAAACAATTTGAAGGAGAAGCCGTAGAAAAGTATCAAAGGCAATTAATACAAAGAGCTTGTGGTTGATAGAATAAGGATACTTAGGATAGGATAAGGAACCCAACTATTATAATTGAGATTGGAAAATATGGTTGATGACCAAACATTGTTGACTTATATACATATCCCGAGGATGACCTATATTTTAAGGTATACAAAAAGGTTCCATATTGGTATGAAGGATACCAAAGGATAAACAATACAATATATAATATAAGGACCTTATTGAACCTAAATCAAAGTAATTGTAAGGACGTCGAGGAATAGAAAAGATGATCACAAGGGTAGTATATTGAATAAGGTAGTCCTAGCAGCTACATACTATAGCTAGACCTGTTGGATGATTTTTAATTTCGAAGATAAAATTCTTGTAAGGAGGGTAATATGTAAACCTCCTGGATTTTAGGGTTCCTTTTAAATTTTTTAAGTGAATTATTTTTGATAAATAATCTTATTATAATTAGTTTTGATCACTTATTGCACTCTTCCGTAACTTTGATTTTTGAAGCACCAGGGATGTTAACCTCTCGAAACTTCCTTCATAACTTTTGTAGTAAAAAGATTACCTTCACTTTGATTTATCATGTCCCACTCAAACTTGTTCTCTTGTATTCTATTTACATCATGCAACTTTCTGGTCAATTTTGGTTATTTGACCATCTACAGTAAAACTTGACCTAACTTCCAAGTTAATTTTGGGGCTTGATATCGATCCAACCTAATCGACTCAATATATGATTTTGACCTATTTTGAGTCTACTACACACATGCCACTCTGTGCCATCCAACTGAGCTCTCGCATGCTATTATTTTATTAATGATCATCATTGATCTAAATTGTAGTCATGATCGTACCTAGCCCAATCGAACACAAACACCTAACCCAATTTCATGTGGCCGCTCACATGGCATCCTTCGTGGCACTGTTTGGAAGGAAGTGTCGTTCTTCTGTAAACCCCTCCCGAATTCAACTATTGTTGTTAGAACTATTATTAATTATAGTTTTTATAATTTTAAAATATTTATGTATGTAAATATACTTGGTATAGTTTTGGTCGAGGCTAGCCCTAGTAAGTATCTAAATCCACTCAATAACCCCTTCCTAATTCACTAATCCGACTCATTTAAATTTTTTTAGAAAATTTTTATTAGTGCTGTAATTTCTGAATTTGAATCGTGATAAATAAATGTATATATTTAAAACAGATTGTTATATTAGTGAAGCCTTAACTGGCTTCTTTCTAATCAAGCCTATTTTCCTTATCATCCATTCTAATTTATCCCTTGGCCTAAGTGGCCCAAATGTACAAGCCTACCTCACCCTAAGTTATCGGGTCCGGGACGGGCTCAACTGCTAACCCAAACCCGTTAGTGAACACTTAAACCCAACACCAGGGTCATCTTCTCTCTTCTGTGCACTCCTACGCGTATGCTCTGACAGCTTGCAAAAGCGCAGGCACGCGACGCATAGTGACGACCCACTAACAGCTGTCTCACCTCCATATAAGCAAGCTATCGTTTCCCCCATATCTATAGAAAACCTTAGCCGTAATATCCTACTCCTACTCTATCATCTTTCTCCATCGACTATTCCATCGCACACCGGCTCGTCGTCGTACGAACAATGCACTGCCCTATGCACAACCCCAACGTACGTCCCGTATGGCCATCCTCGCACTGGCCGTGGCAGTAGTGGCGACCCTACGGCCACACACGCGCGTGTTTGTGCATGCGCAACAACGTGCATAGGCTGCAACAACAGTCGATCCGCGGCCAACCACCTTCGCGGTGACCCCCCTCACTCGACGAACCTTCGACGACCTCCATTTGGCATCCTACTTCCTCCACGATGCGATACACAGGCTATTAGCACATTTTGCACGAAATCCTGTCGTGACGCGTGCGAAATCGAATCCAGAATCGTATTTCGGGACAACAACTTTGGACTCATTTTTTGGAGAATTCAACTTTTGGATCGTCGATCCGATTCTTTCTTCTCAACCCTGGTATGTACCCCTTCACTCACCTAAAATTTCAACCGTTAATTCGAACGTTTGATAGATCAAAATCGGCCACCAAGTTGAGCATTTAAATTGCGTATATTTTGGACAGTTTCATGGGGCCAAATTTTTGAATTTATTTCTCTTTCATCAGAGCTCCGTTTGATGAACCACTAGCTCTGTAGAAAAGTAGGTATAATCACCTTTGTGCCAATAAAATTTTATCTTCATAGGATGTCGTTCGGTTGGTTGAAATCGACGCCAAAGTTGGCCTATAGAAATCGTAATTTCCAATTTTTAAAATTCCAATTTTGAACCCAGGACTCCAAATTCTAGTTCTGACACCACTAGTGTACTCGTGGCATCGTTCTAGCTAAAATTTATATATAATTTGCTGAGTTTGGAGGACATGGGCTCCGATACGCATTTTCGTGCAAACTTGGTCCTAATATCCCTGTCGACGGACCATTTTGAGATCGAATCATCGAAATTAAATTCTGGATATACCGTTGGGTTCGTATTGTCATTCTGGATTCGTTGACATATATTTTGCTAGATTTAGAGGACTTTGGCTCCGGCACTCATTTTTGTGGAAACTGGATCCCAATGTCCGGGTCAACGGGTCATTTTGAAATCGGCTCGTCGAAATCCAATTCTGGATATACCGTTGGGTTCGTATAGTCAATATAGACTCATGGATATATAATTTGCTAGGTTTAGTGGACTTATATCCTGGCATATTTTTTGGTGCAAAATGGGTCCAACGGCGGATATTATTTTGATTCAAAATTACCATTTTGCCCCTATTCAAATTGGACTTATGGGTAGGCTATCCTTGCTAATTTGATCATTCTAGACACGTTATGATATTTGTTTCATCATCCGATGATGTCTGTAGATTTTTCTTATGTATCATTCTTAATTATAATTAATTTCTATTCATGTTCGTATCTCGGAATCCGTGCGTCGAAATTGAGATCAGTCGATTCCAGTGATCTCACATCGCTAAAATTGACAATTGACCTAGTTGGACCTCAAAGACCTAGCTTTGACCTAGAATGCATATTTTATTTTAGATATCCATATTTAATGTACTAAAGCATTAATTAACATTAGAATTTTATATTTAGGTGTTTGTGTTTCCACTTTGGGCCTCCATTCACACTTAGTTGCTCAGGACCGCATACGAGTACATTCTCTGATAGTTTTCATTATTTGATTACTACTATAATTCAAGTATTTAGAAATATTACTTATGATTCTTGACACAATGGTATACAGATTGGTATTGTCATTGGATCTTCAGTCATGAGATGTTACCTTAACTCATCGCAATGGTATCGAATACTGTTCTCGTTGGTATTGGATATCATTGGATATTATTGGATAATACTAGAATATTGGATAACATTGGAAACATTAGCTAATAATGTGTCATGGTTGGATCCATCATATCAATGGGGGCGAGGGAAATGCTAGTTTGGTATGTGATCAAGAATTATCGGCAAGTAGTATAATTCATCGCCTACTAGCTAATCATGCACTTTACATATGGTTGAGCTAGTTTTTCCTTAGTGTAAATCATGAATCTCTTAAGCCAATCACATATCTATTTGGTATCTCAAAACACATTGTATATTATAGTTTTCACATTCAGTTCATCGATTATATTACTTTATCCCTGATATTGTAGTTCCTCTTTTATTTCTTGCTCGGACTGATTTCATACTATAGATTTTATTGCCTGTCTCTTTTTATTACTTTTATTGCATCAGTTTTGTTCTTCATCTTATATAGCATCTTCTTTATCAGTGCTTTATAGTTTTTTTTAACTAATTAGAACTGCTATTGATTATACTTCGCTCTAATCCTGACTGGATAACCATATTTTTAGGAGTTGTTATGCCCCACATACTTGGACTGCATGACGATACTAGTTGAGATAGATTCTCGATGTTTCACTTACCGTGAGTTGACTTTTGGTAGCTCTAGGCCATTATTCCTTGTTTAGATTTTTGTTTTTGGTATCAAATTTTTTTTCTTGATATATTCTTGTCATATATGATTATTTGTAGACTCTAGTTGATTCAGTGTTATTGCCATCTTTCTTATTCATATTTGCCTTAGTCATATGTGATTTGAGCACAAGTTGTCATTGTGGATCATATAGATGTTGTAGATTTATACTGGATACTTGACAACATTCTACCGCCGGTACTACGGCATAGGCTGGGTGTTGCTCATGTACTCGTGTCCGAATATCTAAATGCGTGTAACACCCAGTTTTTCAAATGAGGGTAATTTTGAAATTTTGTAATTTTAATATTTTAATAATGATATTTAAATCATGATATAATTTTTGGTAATTTTTAAATTATTTTAAAACTATTTTAAATCATGACTTATGATTTTGGTGTTTTGATAGTGTAACACTAGAGGCAGCTTAACCTAGAGCTTAGCCATGTGATTAGGGTGTTTCATTTATCATTTCCAGTTCGAGGGTATTTTTGTCATTTTGAATTGAATTGAATTTACTATATATTATTTGGAATTTAATGTATTATTAAGAATGGTGTGATTTTAATATTATTTAATTGATTGCCATGTATTATGATTAGCCTAACTTGGTTTGGACCTAACCTAGATTAGTCATAGCTAGTCTTAGCTAACCATGGTTAGTGATAGTTAGTATTAATTATATTTATTATGAATTTTCAGTTATTTTTAGTATATTTGTTTTGGTGCTATTTTCGACTTTGACTAGCGTTGACTTTGGAGACTGTCCTAGAGGCTAACCTAGGTCATGACTACGTGGTTAGGTTAAGTAACCCTAGCTTGACCTAAGTTAGTGACATCAAACCCATTAGAATTATTTTGGGAAAATTAGGAATTTATTTGAATAGGAAATGGCTTGTGATTTCACAAGTCATGACTTGTGACTTAAGCCTTAGAGGCCCAACCCAACACTTGTAGAGCCCTAACCCTAGCCCAACAGCCCATGGCTGGATACATAGGGATTCCCCCTCTATTTAATCCCTCCTAGGAATTCGGGCTAGCCTCCTTAGAATTATTTTGGCAAGTTTTAGAAAGAGGTAAGTCTCCATCTTCATTAAATCCTAGAAAATCCATTTCAATTTCTTTTTCACCCAAACCAATTGCAATAGGTTCTAAATTTACTCTACATGCTGTTGGTATCAAGAAATCTCAGCTTGGGAGCAAATTGGAGAAGTTGGTTATCAAGAGGAATACCTCACTTTGGAGCTTTTTGAGGATTTTGATACACATAGGTAACTTTCATTCTACACCATAGAATTCTGATTTCATTGCATATCTAGGGAGCCCTAGGCCTAACCTAACTGTAGGAATAGGTAACCCTAGATTTTGAGTCCGATTCGTGTCCTATTTGGACACGTATCAGTGTCATGGTGCAAGTGTTTGATGAAATGCCCCAATGGGCATTTCGAGTGATTTTTAGGAAAGTAAATGAACAAGAAAATAGGGTTTGATGTTGCTTATGTGTTTCTTGTGTCTTTGTGTGGTTTTCGTGTCGTGTCGAGTCACCACAGACACGTGAACACGCTGTCGCGCGCGCGCATGCATGGGCAGTTTGCATGCCCTGCTACTCGGGGTCTGTAGCGCTGCGGACACGCCACGTGGACACGAGAAAATTGACATGTAGGTCGGGGCTGACACTGACACGAGGCTCCCCAAGTCTCAGAGCCTCTTGTGTCATGTCGGACACGCACGAACAAGTGCACGGGGATTACACTGTGTTGGCGGCTGTCGATTTCGTGTACTGATACGCGTGTCGTATCGCACGCACACGTATTGTGGATACGTGGCAGGGTGTCCTAGCCCTGCCCCTAGACCTAGTCGACACTTGGACACGACCACGAGGACTGTGTCGTGTCGTGTGCACGAACTCTGCGAACACGTGCACGAGGTTTGGTTCACTACACAGTGTCCTGGTTTTTGTTTTGGGTTTTAAATCTGTTTGGACACGTTGTGTCCACTTGGGTGGACACAAATACATCATATAACACGTACACAATATGTACTTGCATTACCAACCATTGGTGTGGCATTTTAGCTCGATTTTGTTGCTCATTTATCGATTTCCCTAAAATTTCTGATACCTTAATAGCAGTCTTCATTTCCTATTTTTGTTCCAGATTTTCAAATCGAACTTTGACATCAATTTTACCTATTATATACTATTAATTGTATGATTTAAGACCTCAATTTGGTTCACCTATATGTTTGCTAAGTGTGTGTTGATTTGGGGTTGAATTGGTTTTGGTTTGGGACAGAAAATTGGGTGTTTATTGTTGGACTGTTTTAAATTGAAATGATGAACTGTTAAATGATTCAATATATTAAACCTGAGAATGCAATGGGACTGAAACTGAGATTTCTGGGTATTGGATTGGACTGAACTGAGTTTCTAAGTATTTTTCCAGATTTTATTGTGAACAATCACTGTTTTTGTCTATTACTGCACACTGTTTTCAGGATTCACTCACTCACACCCTAAACACTAACACACATACACAACTCTCATGTACCCACTCTTGACACTTAAATGTTACACACACACACACACAAGTATCACTCACTGTTTTGCCTTCACTGTTTCTTTACTGTTTTTCAGTCTTCATATACACACACACCTTCATGTATTCTCCCTCACACCCTCATTCTCATGGCATACACACACACCCTCTTGTATTTCACACATGCCACCATTTCCCTTCCTATCCCAATATATATATATATATATATATATATATATATATATATATATATATATATTTTAAGACAATACATATATATATATATGTGTGTACATACATGTAAACATGTATATATATGTATTATCTTATGTGTAGATATAGATTATATATGTATGTTATGTGTGGGCTATATTATATTATATAGCTATGTAATATGTGTATTCTATATTAGATTGTGTGGTATGGCTATATGTGTATTATATTATTTTAGGGATAGATAATGTATTGTGTATAGGTGATTGTAGGTTGGTTTGGCATAGTATTGCTTAATAGTCTATGGCCTAGTCTCTTAGCCTATGGGTGTATCTGTGTGTCAGTTTAGAGTCTAGTTAGACTTGTGTGGTCTTGTTAGACTTAGAATAGACTAGTTAGACTAGTATAGACCAGTTTGACTTAGGTTTGACTTGGTTGACCTAGTTTGACTTCTAGGGTTGACCAGAGTTGACCAAGAGTTGACTTTGGTCTAGATTGACCTAGATTTATGTAGAATGCATCGTAGTGCATCTTATTACTATTCTGGACTTGTTGTGACTTGTGTTGTTCTAATAGGAGCCAGACACCACTCTTCGGACAATACTTTCATCTTGGACATTCAGTTAGCAGGCGAGTACATTATCTGATCATTTCATATCATGCTTAGAATTATTTTCCTGTATTAAATTACTTTACTTGATACTGTCACGTTGGTCACACGGATTAGTACTACATGGATCCCTTCTTGAGATGTTATCCCTTCAGGGAGCATCGGGTACTACATGTTCTGTGCGTTTCACTTACATGGCGTATCACTATGCTTCCTTGGTTCTTTGATCACTTGTGACATATACTCTTATGATTACAGAGTTTTCTTTGAATCCTTATCCCATTTATTGGGTTTTCCATAATCCCCATTTATGGGACTTCCATGTACCACCCTTCGGGGGCCTTTGCATGGAATCATAACATAACCTGGTTGGATCCTTGTGTATTAATTTGGGGGTACGGAGGAGTATAAATAGTCATGTGAATAATTCCAAAGTAGAATAGCCATGTACGCCTCTTTAGTATAGCCATGTGCAAATCAAGCCGTTCATATGTCGACTTTATACTCTAAATCACTAGTCACTGGTAGCTCTCTACTTATAGTAGATATTTTTATTACAGTTCTCTCTCTGTTTACATACTGCATTTCTTTCAGTATCTATATCTTACTTTACTGCATGATTATATTTTCTAACCTGCTATGAACTGTTGAGATGTACTGTACTCGCTCCTGTCCTGACGGGACCTGTTGAAAATATTACAGAGGACGAGGAGGAGGCCTGAGTGGATACCTTCTACGGGACAGCTCTAGCTGAGGACATTATCCCTATTGCCTAGACTAGCTTAGTTAGGCCGTATCTTACTTATGTTGTCTTGAGACTAGTAGTTAGACTTTATCTCTATCTTTGAGATCTGGGTTGTATATTCTTTCATATTCAGTAGCTGAGACCTCGTACTCTGGATATCTGCTGAGATGTTATTTTAGACTATTTGATCATCTGTATTTTCCTTGAGTTCTTTATCATATCGTGCTTCTTCTTCCTTAGTTGTGATTAAGATATATTCTGTTATGTCACCCTCATTCGGGGAGTATAACTGTTTATTACCTTTAACTGTTAGATGTTGTGACCTAGGACAGTGTTCTACCGCCGACACTGCGGCGTAGGCTGTACGTACCCACGTCTCGTGCCCTTACTCTAGGGTGCGGGTCGTGACACATTTTTAGTGGTGGCCCATGCAGGTCGAGTTTATGTAGTAGTATTCGAACTAGAGTATCACTACAGCCTGCAGTAGGATTAGGATATTTTTGAAGGTACTCAATCACAGTTAGGATTCCTTGAGAGATTCCTGGGACGACCCTTGAGAATCTTATTTAAACTTCAATTTAAAATCCTTCCCCTTGTTTTGTTCGCTCTCACTCCTTGATCATTGAATTTGATTTTGTTGGATCGTTGTTGATTTTGATTTCCTATCGAGATGAATTTTATGGCCTGAGTTACGATATTTTCTGATAACATATGTTGACGGGAATACAGGGATGGTAAAACGTCTACTTGATTATGGAACCTGTAGTTTATCACAGCCATATTAGCTGGCGTGGCGGAAACATAGGGACCTGACTTCCGATGTACGTATCTTGATTATGAGATTTGGAATTTCTCTCAGCTATACTAGTCGGCATAGCGAGATTTTCAGACGACATGATTTTAGAGGTGCATACCCCAGTTATGGAATCTATCGTTTATCGCAGCCTTGCTTACTGGCATGGCGAGGACTCTGAGTAACATAATTTTGGACAGACGCATATGATTATCAGATTGTATCTTGAGAAGGTTTTTAAACATATCATCTCTATCGTACCCTTCTATTATTATAAATTGTTTTTCCAGCATCAATAACTTAGGAGTAGGAGTATGAGTAGGAGTAGCTTAACTGTTATTATAAATCTAGTGTAACTTCTTGCTATTTTTTTTCCTAATACAATGAATCGATGATTTTGCTAGACCTTAACTTGGATTTGATATTGTAACTGTGGTTTCAAAATGGTTCCTCCTTTTAAACAGATAAACAGAACAAATTTTATCATTATTTCCTTCTTGCCATTATTCTTGTATTACCTTAATATATATATATATATATATATATATATATATATATATATATAGTGGACACAGATACTTGTCTGACACGGATGCATGCTACATTTGATTACCAACCTATTTAAATACATATTAATATGTTTGATGTTAATTTCTTAAATCCCAATATTTCTAATGTAGTACAGTATCAGTGACTAGTTCTCTTTTTTTCTTTTTTTCCAGATTAAATTTGTAAAATTAAATTTAAATTTCATGTTATTAGTTATTGTTTACATTACTGCACATGTATGTTATATACAGGGTTTCATTTCTTAAGAAAATTTGTTGAGTTTTATGTTTGAACTTGTCAAATCTGAGACTATGTACATATTAACCCTTTAAGCCTGAATTCTAAGTGATTAGTCAATTTGCAGTTTTTTTAAATGTAATGTTTTGAGACGTATACATTGTTGTATGTTGGGATATAATGTTAGGTTCCATACTCTTACATGTTAGGTTGTGGTTGTGGTAAACATTGAGTTGGTTTTGATGTTCGAATTTCTCCAAAATCTTGGAAACTGAATACATGTTAACATTTTTTTTCATTGCTTTCAAACATGTAGTTCAATTTCAGATCTAATATGTAATGTTGAACTAAACTGAAAAATTGAACCCTTTATTTCAAGTTTTAACCCATGTACACTTGACACTCTACACTAATGTTCACAACTGCCATGTAAACCTAACCCTTCATCTCCATGTTATGTTCATAAATCTATATAGATATATATATATATATATATATATATATATATATATATATATATATATATATATATATATATATATAGTTTTTGCATACATGTTATAATGTATATAGATACATAATTAAATCTCTACCTCTCTATACATATAGATTTACATATATATATGGTTAGCCATGCATGTTATGAGTAAATAGCTTGTGCCTTGTAGACTGTTTAACCAATATGCCATAAATAGTGTAACTTGATAGCTATAGATGAGACCCAAATCCTCCTATACACTTTCATGTATATTTCACACACACAAACCATATAACCTTTACATAATGTTAGCTTTTCCCTCTCTAACACTCTTCTTTCTATATGTATTATATTGTGATTGGATTCAATGCTATTGACTTTCGTTCCTTAAACTTTTGGTTTTGATTTTTCTTTAATAGTACCCTTTTATAGATGATTAGTAGTTATCTTATTTTATTTTTGATAATTACCAGTTTTCATATAGGATGGTAGACTGCCTTACAGTCTTGATGATTGTTGTTTTTGTAACTTTTCTAGTTCAACACCCTTGATTGCTTGTATGTTTTGATACCCTATGATTGTTTTGGTCTAATATGACTAGAATGACTAGACGAGACCTCAGACTGATACCACCTACCAAAATCCTATATGTTATCCTTCCAATTGCGTGATTTAGATAAGTTCTCTTTTGACCTTGATTGTTTGGGTTTGACCTAGAAGGGGTACGATCATCTTAATTTTGAGGACAAAATTTTTCTAAGGTGGGTAGGATTGTAACACCCAGTTTTCCAAATGAGGGTAATTTTAAAATTTTGTAATTTTAATCTTTTAATAATGATATTTAAATCATGATATAATTTTTGGTAATTTTTAAATCATTTTAAAACTATTTTAAATCATGACTTATGATTTTGGTGTTTTGATAGTGTAACACTAGAGGCAGCTTAACCTAGAGCCTAGCCATGTGATAAGGGTGTTTCATTTATCATTTCCAGTTCGAGGGTATTTTTGTCATTTTGAATTTAATTGAATTTACTATATATTATTTGGAATTTAATGTATTATTAAGAATGGTGTGATTTTAATATTATTTAATTGATTGCCATGTATTGTGATTAGCCTAACTTGGTTTGGACCTAACCTAGATTAGTCATAGCTAGTCTTAGCTAACCATGGTTAGTGATAGTTAGTATTAATTATATTTATTAGGAATTTTCAGTAATTTTTAGTATATTTGTTTTGGTGCTATTTTAGACTTTGACTAGTGTTGACTTTGGAGACTGTCCTAGAGGCTAACCTAGGTCATGACTACTTGGTTAGGTTAAGTAACCCTAGCTTGACCTAAGTTAGTGACATCAAACCCATTAGAATTATTTTAGGAAAATTAGGAATTTATTTGAATAGGAAATGGCTTGTGATTTCACAAGTCATGACTTGTGACTTAAGCCTTAGAGGCCCAACCCAACACTTGTAGAGCCCTAACCCTAGCCCAACAGCCCATGGCTGGCCACATAGGGATTCCCCCTCTATTTAATCCCTCATAGGAATTAGGGCTAGCCTCCTTAGAATTATTTTGGCAAGTTTTAGAAAGAGGTAAGTCTCCATCTTCATTAAATCCTAGAGAATCCATTTCAATTCCTTTTTCACCCAAACCAATTGCAATAGGTTCTAATTTTACTCTACATGTTGTTGGTATCAAGAAATCTCAGCTTGGGAGCAAATTGGAGAAGTTGGCTATCAAGAGGAACACCTCACTTTGGAGCTTTTTGAGGATTTTGATACACATAGGTAACTTTCATTCTACACCATGGAATTCTGATTTCATTGCATATCTAGGGAGCCCTAGGCCTAACCTAACTGTAGGAATAGGTAACCCTAGATTTTGAGTCCGATTCGTGTCCTATTTGGACACGTATCAGTGGCATGGTGCAAGTGTTTGATGAAATGTCCCAATAGGCATTTCGAGTGATTTTTAGGAAAGTAAATGAATAGGAAAATAGGGTTTGATGTCGCTTATGTGTTTCTTGTGTCTTTGTGTGGTTTTCGTGTCGTGTCGAGTCACCACAGACACGTGAACACGCTGTCGCGCGTGCGCGTGCACGGGCAGTTTGCGTGCCCTGCTACTCGGGGTCTGTAGCGCTGCGGACACGCTACGTGGACACGAGAAAATTGACACGTGGGTCGGGGCTGACACTGACACAAGGCTCCCCAAGTCTCAGAGCCTCTCGTGTCGTGTCGGACACGCACGAATACGTGCACGGGGATTACACTGTGTTGGCGGCTGTCGATTTTGCGCACTGATACGCGTGTCGTATCGCACGCACACGTATTGTGGACACGTGGAAGGGTGTCCTAGCCCTATACCTAGACCTAGTCGACACTTGGACACGACCATGAGGTCTGTGTCGTGTCGTGTCGTGCGCACGAACTCTGCGAACACGTGCACGAGGTTTGGTTCACTACACAGTGTCCTGGGTTTTCATTTTGGGTTTTAAATCTGTTTGGACACGTTGTGTCCACTTGGGTGGACACAAATACATCATATGACACGTACACAATATGTACTTGCATTACCAACCATTGGTGTGGCATTTTAGCTCGATTTTGTTGCTTATTTATCGATTTCCCTAAAATTTCTGATACCTTAATAGCAGTCTTCATTTCCTGTTTTTGTTCCAGATTTTCAACTCGAACTTTGACATCAATTTTACCTATTATATACTGTTAATTGTATGATTTAAGACCTCAATTTGATTCACCTATATGTTTGCTAAGTGTGTGTTGATTTGGGGTTGAATTGGTTTTGGTTTGGGACAGAAAACTGGGTGTTTGTTGTTGGACTGTTTTAAACTGAAATGATGAACTGTTAAATGATTCAATATATTAAACCTGAGAATGTAATGGGACTGAAACTGAGATTTTTGGGTATTGGATTGGTCTGAACTGAGTTTCTAAGTATTTTTCCAGATTTTATTGTGAACAATCACTGTTTTTGTCTATTACTGCACACTGTTTTCAGGATTCACTCACTCACACCCTAAACACTAACACACACACAACTCTCATGTACCCACTCTTGACACTTACATGTTACGCACACACACACAAGTATCACTCACTGTTTTGCCTTCACTGTTTTTCAGTCTTCATATACACACACACCTTCATGTATTCTCCCTCACACCCTCATTCTTATGGCATACACACACACCCTCTTGTATTTCACACATGCCACCATTTCCCTTCCTATCCCAATATATATATATATATATATATATATATATGTGTGTACATACATGTAAACATGTATATATATATATATGTATTATCTTATGTGTAGATATAGATTATATATGTATGTTATGTGTGGGCTATATTATATTATATAGCTATGTAATATGTGTATTCTATATTAGATTGTGTGGTATGGCTATATGTGTATTATATTATTTTAGGGATAGATAATGTCTTGTGTATAGGTGATTGTAGGTTGGTTAGGCATAGTATTGCCTAATAGCCTATGGCCTAGTCTCTTAGCCTATGGGTGTATCTGTGTGTCAGTTTAGAGTCTAGTTAGACTTGTGTGGTCTTGTTAGACTTAGAATAGACTAGTTAGACTAGTATAGACCAGTTTGACTTAGGTTTGACTTGGTTGACCTAGTTTGACTTTTAGGGTTGACCAGAGTTGACCAATAGTTGACTTTGGTCTAGATTGACCTAGATTCATGTAGAATGCATCGTAGTGCATCTTATTACTATTCTGGACTTGTTGTGACTTGTGCTGTTCTAATAGGAGCCAGACACCACTCCTCGGACAGTACTTTCATTTTGGACATTCAGTTAGCAGGCGAGTACATTCTCTGATCATTTTATATCCTGCTTAGAATTATTTTCCTGCATTAAATTACTTTACTTGATACTGTCACGTTGGTCACATGGATTAGTACTATATGGATCCTTTCTTGAGATGTTATCCCTTCATGGAGCATCGGGTACTACATGTTCTGTGCGTTTCACTTACATGGCGTATCACTATGCTTCCTTGGTTCTTTGATCACTTGTGACATATACTCTTATGATCACAAAGTTTTCTTTGAATCCTTATCCCATTTATTGGGTTTTCCAGAATCCCCATTTATGGGACTTCCATGTACCACCCTTCGGAGGCCTTTGTATGGAATCCTAACATAACCTGGTTGGATCCTTGTGTATTGATTTGGCGGTACGAAGGAGTATAAATAGTCATGTGAACAATTCCAAAGTAGAATAGCCATGTACGCCTCTTTAGTATAGCCATGTGCAAATCAAGCCGTTCACATGTCGACTTTGTACTCTAAATCACTAGTCACTGGTAGCTCTCTACTTATAGTAGATATTTCTATTACAGTTCTCTCTCTGTTTACATACTGCATTTCCTTCAGTATCTATATCTTACTTTACTGCATGATTATATTTTCTAACCTGCTATGAACTGTTGAGTTGTACTGTGCTCGCTCCTGTCCTGACTGGACCTGTTGAAAATATTACAGAGGACGAGGAGGAGGCCTGAGTGGATACCTTCTACGGGACAGCTCTAGCCGAGGACACTACCCCTATTGCCTAGACTAGCTTAGTTAGGCCTTATCTTACTTATGTTGTCTTGAGACTAGAAGTTAGACTTTATCTCTGTCTTTGAGATCTGGGTTGTATATTATTTCATATTCAGTAGCTGAGACCTTGTACTCTGGATATCTGCTGAGATGATATTTTAGACTATTTGATTATCTGTATTTTCCTTGAGTTCTTTATCATATCGTGCTTCTTCTTCCTTAGTTGTGATTGAGATATATTCTGTTATGTCACCCCCATTCGGGGAGTATAACTGTTTATTACCTTTAACTGTTAGATGTTGTGACCTAGGACAACGTTCTACCGTCGACACAGCGGCGTAGGCTGGACGTACCCACGTCTCGTGCCCTTACTCTAGGGTACGGGTCGTGACAATGCGGGTCGTGACAGCATGGTCGTTACTTTTACGAATTAACGACTGTATGATGTGTTGAGGTTTAAGATGACGCACAGAGTCAGTAAACAGTGTCTGCGCGGATGCTTGCTTGCTAACGTACAATAATACAGTGACTACGTGGATGCTTGCTTGCTGATGCATACTTACCACCACCAGAGTACCTATTCATTTTTCTTCTTGTAGAAAATACTTTGTGTTTTCCTGACTTATTTTGTTCATATGCAGTTTTCGTGGTTATGCCTCTTTTTGACGAGGTCTTCTTTGATTCAACGGTTTGTGCACTAGGCATAAATGTCGATAAGGCACTTGTTAATCCTGCTAAGAAGTTGATCACCCAAGGCCAACCGGAGAGACGTTTGGCCAAGACATGTGATCAACAGCACTCCTACTTCCGTCGTATGATGGATCGAGGCAAGTTGTCTTCTATTGTTGACGTCGAGAAGCTAAAACCTCGGTTCCTCTTTGGTGACTAGCTGATTTTGGAAGAGACCGACCTCCTGAAGATAAGGAAGGATTGGTACTTTGAGAACGACGGCCTCGCCTTGTATGTTCTATCAATCGTACGGCACCTTTCGCTCTCGATTTTCTTCTGCTTCGTCGAAAAAACGGCTTATGAAATGAGAATTGTCCCCAGTGCTGGGGATTAATGATAGGCCATTTCAAGGTGGACAAGTACATTAAGAGAAATGATACTTTCAAGAGTATACCTGATGGTCCATTGTACACTTTGCGGGTGTTGCTTCCCGGTTACCTGCTTAACGATTTTACCTCGAGTGTACATCCGTTTGGGGCTTCTCTTTACTCCAATCAACTTCTACCGAAAGGATGTATATATCCGAATGAGCCTTCTGGGTCAAAGGCTGGATCCATCCTTAGACTAAATGGCACAAATTAACCCAATGGGTATTGGGTAGGTTCAAGATAGAACTGAAAGGTACCGGCTTGCGTCATGCTATAGGACTACTGAACATGGTATAGAGATCAATCAGCCTTATTTGCAGCTTTATTGGAGATGTATAATCACCACATCGAGACTTTCTATACTCTGTGTGGAGAGAGAGGGCTGGCCCTCCATGAGATGTACGCCATCTTGAAGCTGCCTAGGGGTGAAGAGCCATATGAGGAATATACACCTAGCAAAAATAAGATTTTGGGGCTGGAGAACAAGTACCCTAAAATAATGGCAGTATAGAAAGAACTACTTTGACATCACAGGTATGTGTACGCCCGGACTCTGCGAAGACTCATTCCCATATTTCTACTTGGAAGGACTATATCTTTACGCAAGAACCGTCGGAGCTGGGGAAGGTCCACTTCACCATGCATGGGGGCGTACACCACTGATGAAGTAGAGACCATAATGATTAAGGCAAAGGTGTCAGCCCCTTTCGTAGATGTTGAGGGAAAACCCACTTCTATCGTTTATAACTATTTTTGTCAAAACTTGACTGCTTTGAGCCCGAAAGCGGCACTGGCTGATTTTCTGATGATATGGCTGCGAAAAGCCATGGTTCCTGGAGGCTCTGGATCCATGGGGGTGGATCAATTGGGAACTCATTATGCCGGATGTGAAGCTGGTCTTTGGATATCTGATGGCTTTGCTCCAGGCTATGGTGTGTAATATCCTACGAGGCCTGCGGAAGCTCTCGAGGAAAATAATAGGACATAATAGGGGAGATAGTGAATTCCCTCGGGATGAACTCCTTTACCACTATTTGATGGCTTGGTTGGCGTTATACTGACCAGGTTTGATAGCCCCTCACGGTATTGATGGTTATGAGAAAGGGAATGAGACGCTGCACAACTATCACCAGGTGAAATAGCTTCACTAGGGCGTCCCCATCTGTAGGTGGATGTTAGGCCGCCTGGATGGCTATGATTTCAATAGGGTTTTGCCCTCTTACAGGGGTTATCTCGTAGATGAGGAGCTAGTAGACCAGGGCGGAGAGGAGAGCGATTTGACTCTCGGTGCTTTCCATTGGTTACAGTCCATTCCTTCGTCACACTTAGTGTACTCAAATCAAAACCGGATGTATCTGGAGCCCTATTTTTTGAGTCGATTTATGCAATAGTTCGGCTATAGCCAGACGATGATGTACAATACAATCTCTTGCCTCGATCATGAGATAAGTCTGCTGGATGGCACCCATGCGTGGTATTATTACAATGCCGGGTGTACTAGAGCAAAATTTACGATCCCTGTAATACACGGAGAGACCTATATATTGTATTCCATCATGAAGTCTCACTGCTTAGTGAATAACTTCTCGTCGGGCTATGATAAAAAATA
Source organism: Iris pallida (assembly GCA_029216955.1). Classification (NCBI taxonomy): domain Eukaryota; kingdom Viridiplantae; phylum Streptophyta; class Magnoliopsida; order Asparagales; family Iridaceae; genus Iris; species Iris pallida. The sequence goes on along the minus strand of JANAVB010025598.1, from coordinate 14,783,298 downwards.
GAGTCTGATTGATAGGACGAAGTTAGAGGCGCCTCAGTCGGCCCTTGCGCGTCTTCGAGAGCTTGCGTTATCGGGTGGTAGATCCTCGGATGGTTCTAGTACTTCCCTGGAAAGAAGAGAGGATACATCGCCCTTGAATACCTCGTCGAAACATCAGGCTCCTTCGGAGGTGAGTTCTCCTCATACCAAGAGAACTAAGCGGGCTGTACCCAGGAAATACGGATCCACGCGACGGTCTTTACCGCAGAGGAATACTCCAGGTGTTAAATCATCTTCACAGCTATACCTCAGTCTTTTTATTCTGGTCTTTATTCCAAACTTTCTGCTTATTACTGTTTTGCTTGTGCAGGTGAACATGAAGTCTGGATGGTCAGAGATACTCAGGGAACTTCCTGAGGAGCCCGCCCCTGGGGTGCCCCTTCAGGAGCTGCTACATCCGGCAGTTAGAGTTACTATCCCTTTGCCTACCGAAGGTCCTTCGGTTGTCGAGGTGTCTACGGTTGTGAGGACCAAAGAGACTCATGTTCCATAGAAGAACCCGACGACTACAGCTACCGAGGCTGCTTACTTGGATGATGTTTCTCCTCCTTCTTTTTTAGAGTATGAGACTCAAGACTTCTCGGAGCTGATGGCTTCACATCATCGAAAAACTTTTGTAGAGCCGACTGTGGACGAGCCCATCGTGATACCCGGGATCAGTTTTATAGTGGCCAAAGGCATGACTCCAGTACCTACATCTATGATGGGTCAAACGATTGAAGATACTGAAGGCACCACTCAGGATCCCTCAACTGAAACTTTCCCTTATATTGAAGAAGTGGCTGAAGAGAACCTAGACACTCCGGAAGGTGAGAAGGATCAATCAGTTGATGAATTACCCATGGAAGGCATCAGAGATCCGTACCAAGGGTGGTCGAAGAGACAATTGAAAGGTTGACAGTGGAGGACATTGGAGAATTAGCTAGCAAAGCCATTGAGGAGCCGATCAAGGTGACTATTGAACAGCTGGTCGAAGAGGCCATTATGAAAGAGGATGAGGAGGCTATTGAAGAGCTGGCTAACATAGTCATAGGAGAGACAATTGAGGAGACCATGGAAGAGCAGGCCGAGGGAACCACTGTGGAGTCGGCTACTGAGGAGCCGATCGATATAGACATTGAGATGGCGGTCGAGGAGGCTGCTGATGAGCCCATCGAAGAGATTGTCGACAGCCCAGTCAAGGAGATCATTGAAGAGCCGATCAAAAAAACTGCTGACGAGCTGGTTGTTGAGGAGTCCGTCGATGCAGTCACTACAGAGCTGATCGAAGAGACTGCTGACGAGCCAGCTGCTAAAGAGTTGGTTGGGGGGACTACTGATGAGACGGCTACTGAAGAGCCAGTTGAGGAGATCATCGAGGAGTCGATCGAGGTGACCGTTGAAAAGTCGGTTATGGAGATCGCTGATGAGCTGGTTACGGCAACCGTTCAAGAGCCAGCTAATGAGGCTCCACAAAAGTCAGTCGCAGATATTGTTATTGAAGAACTTGTCATCCACGTGGCTACTCCTGAACCAGCGATGCAAAATCAGACAGCGTCGAGAACTACTGTCATTGCTCCATTAATGGCTTCCGTCTAGGTCATGGCACCACCTGCCTCGGCCGTACTCCCTAGTCTGTAGTAGCAATGATCGCTGTTTCGAGACATTCCATCACGGCGTCTCTGATGACCTGTTGGCTATGGCTGACAATGATTATTATGCCAACCTCATTCTGGGTACCATTCGACATGCTTTAAAGCGTGGTATAGAGGTCGTCTTGCAGCATAGCCAAACGTTTAGGCAGACTCGGACTGCAGTAAGAGCCCATTTAGTGGCATTGTACGAGTATACTGGATGTGAGGCAAAGGCGGATGCGATAGAGGCTTCTCTGGAGGAATTAGAAGCTATAGTCTTGGATCTTCATGGCCTTGAGCATAGTCTTTCGTCCCTTGCGGACATAGAACTAGAGAAAATGGCCGCTAAACTTTTCCAGCAAGAACAGAGACGAGAGCTCTAGCTAATAGGATTGTCGAAATGGAAGAGGTGATCAACACTGAAGAAGTCCAAGTCTGCCATCAAACAACCTTAGAAGAATAGTGTGAAACCCTCTGGGAATATATTCGGCAGTTGGAAGAGACGTTGGCCTTTATCAAGAGTGATCTGGAGAAGTCAAAAGACCAACATAGGTTCCTTCGCCAGCAATCCGAGACCTTAGCTCGGAAGAAGGAGAGTATCAATGCTTATTAAACAGAGCTAGACATCGCATGCCAAAGCATGTTCCAACTCGAGGATGAGGCCACCAGACGATTAGAGGCGGAGCGCCGAGCCAAAGAGTTGGTTGGGCCCAAGATTGCCTTTTTGAGAAGCCGGTTTGAAGAACATATGCACCGGTCATCTTAGATCATAATACTAATATCCTTCGTCTTCTTGTTCCTCTCTTTTGGGAAGCTTTTTGTAGTAAAGGAAGAAAATTTTTCTTTTTCATGAATAAAAATATTAGTTTTGCCTCTTTGCTTGTTTATTTACTATAAACTTTTTATAGTAATGGGAATTTCCTCAGATTATCATGATAGGATATAGGTAACTCCGCTAGGAATGGGGTGTTTACTCAGTGGTAATATGGACATGATAAATATAGAATTTTTGTGGTAGAATTTTCCTTACTCGGAGATCATGTGGACATGGTAAGAATAGATTCTATAGATGTATAGAACGACTTAGAGGTAATATAGACATGAAATATTCTATAGATGATTATAACACTATGGGGTTTGTCATGGAAGAAATGTCTACTCAGAGGTAATACAGACATGGTAGGCATGAACTTCGTTGGGGTATAGTAAAAAATAATTCAAAGATAATATGGACGTGAAATATTTTCTACTGGAAAAATGAGGAAGGGATGAATTCGTTAATAGAATCCATAAGCACCTGCGGGAGATGTGGAAATACATGTTGATTTAGGCCTCAGACATAGTATTTCTTTAGGAACTTGCCATTGATCGGCATCATTAGTAAATCGCTATTAGGTTTGGCCAGCCGGTAGGCACCATTGGAATATCATCTCTATGACGAACGGCCCTTCCCACTTGGGTTCAAACTGGTCAGCAGTCTTATGAGTCATCACCATCGGTCTTCAAACTGATAAGATGAGATCATCCACTTGGAATGTCCTTTTTCGGCCTTTTTGTTGAAGGCTCCAAAAATTTGAGCTTGATATGGCTCGATATCTGTGCTAACAAACGCTTCTCGTCTAATACTTCCAACTCTTATAGCCGACGTGTTGATTGTCTTCGTCAGTCAGCTGGTTGGTGATAGATACTCATAGAGACAAAATCTGGATCTCCAGAGGGAGTACCGTCTCACTCCCATAGACGAGAGAGAATGGCATATTGCCAGTGGGTGTCCAAACGGTGATACGGTAAGACCATAGACATTTGCCGAGTTTTTCATTCCAGTCGCGCTTATTGAAAGATACAACCTTTTTGAGCAGCTTGACAATTGTCTTGTTGAATGCTTCGGCTAGTCCATTCACTGCAGGAGTCTAGGTCATCGACACTACATTCTATATCTGAATTTTATCACAAAATTGATGGAATGTATGGCTCACAAACTGAGGGCCATTGCTATGGATAATCCTTTGAGGAACTCCAAAGTGGTAGATGATATGATGCTTAACAAAGATGATCACGTACGAAGTTTTTACCTCTGCCAATGGTATTGCCTCCGCCCATTTGAAAAAGTAGTCAGCGATGGCGAGGATGAACCGGTATCCTTTGGAGGACGGAGGGCTAATCGGCTCGATGATATCTATTCCCCTTACTTCAAACGGCCAGGCGGCCGCAGTGAGGTATAGGAACTTAGAAGGTTGGTGTACGAATTCAGCATACAATTGACATACCCGATACTTTTTTGCATAATCAACAACATCTGCCATTATGGTAGGCTAGTAATAGCCTGTGCGACGTGGTCGGTCCTGTAACTTAGGACCAGGCTAGTGAGCTCTATAGGTACCATCGTGTGCCTTTCGAAGTGCTTATTTTGCTTCAGCATTAGACATACACCAAAGGAGAAGTCCTTCGTTTGAATGATGATACAATATTTTGGTAGCTGTGTCATAGAAGAACTGGAGAATGCATCTCTTGATAGAAGTGGCTTCCTTCGAGTCTTCAGGTAGGATCCTGCAGACCGTATAGTCTACGAAAGGGAATCGCCAGTTCCGAACATCCACATTAGTGTCTGTCTGTACAGAGTAACTCAGACACATGTGTAGATTGTTTTTTGGGCAAACCATCTTATGACCTATCACTGTGACGGAGTACTGGGTTTCAACAGAAGCGGCAGAGAAGTGGCGAGACCGATGGGCGAGTTAGCCTCTAGATTTTGCAACCGAGGTATATCTCTATAAAGAATCTTGTAAAGATAGAGATGATGTCGATTGTTGCCTAATGATATGGGACCAAATCCTCATGTCCAAACTCATATTGTCCTCTAGCCTGATTGATTATCAGTTTCAAATCGCCATAGTCCTCGAAATAGTCAACTCCCAACTGTTTGGCGAGTTGGAGTCTGATGATAAGAGCATTGTATTCAACAACATTATTGGTGCATGATTGTATGAGAAAATATGCGCGGTGGATGACTAGGCCATCAGGAGTAACAAGGACTACTCCGACCCCTACGATGATTTTGCTATTAGAGCGTATTCTTGAAGTGCCGTCGAAAAACATTCGCCAGACAGGATTGTCTGAGACCGCGTTCGACTCTAGCACTTCATTAGAAATCTGTCATAAAGCTTTGACATTTCTGGTACAGGATATGCCAACAAAAAGTCGGCCAATGCTTGACCCTTAACCGTCTTTTATGGGACGAACACCATGTCATAAGGCGTCGGGAGGATTGTCCATGTGGCTCACCGTGAGTTTAGCGCCCTTGGCTTGGTCATAAGGACTCTAAGGGGATTGACTCTAGAGATGTCATGAATTGTCTGTCCAACCATATAATGGTGCATCTTTGGATGGCGAAGACTAGAACGAGACACTACTTCTCAATAGGATTATACTGATATTCGACACCAATCATGGTCCTGCTCAGATAGTAGATTGCCTGTTCGTGGCCTTCGTTGTTTTTCTGGGCTAGCTAAGCACTCAGAGAATGATCCATGGTTCAGATGTACAGTAGAAAGGGCCTTTCCACGACTGGTGGTACCAGGACTGGGGACTAGTGTGATATTTCTTGATATCGTCGAACGCACATTGGTATTCTTCAGTCCAGACATAAGAAATGCCTTTCTTTGTTGGCTTAGTGAACAGTTGACATCGTACAGAGAGATTTGCTATGAATCTTTTGATATATTGCAAGCGTCCTTGTAGGCCCCAGAGCTCACGGAGATTCTTCGGGGGAGCCATGTCTAGAATAGCCTTGGTCTTTTCAGGGTCAATGTGAATACCCTTGGCTGTGATGATGAAGCCCAAGAACTTGCCGCTGGAAATCCCCAGGAAAGGCTTGGTTGGGTTCATCTTTCGCCGATGTGTCCTTATCAAGTCGAACACCGTCCTCAAGTCATCCAGATGGTTGGCTTTCCTCAACTCTTAACAACAATATCATTAACACAATATTCTACAATTTTTTAGAGGTGTTGGCGGAATATAGTGCTCATAGCTCGCTGATATGTTGCTACAACATTCTTCAAACTGAAAGACATTACTGTATAACAGTAGATTCCTTTTGGAGTCCGAAATAACATCTCCAGGAAACATCTTAATCTGGTTGTAGCCTAAAAATATGTCCACGAAGGACATACATTTGAAGCCACAAGTATTGTCGATCATCACGTCGGTGATCAGAAGAGAAAACTCATCTTTTGGACAGGCCGAGTTGAGATCTCTAAAGTCTATACAGACTCGAATATTTCTATTCTTCTTAGTGATAGGAATGATGTTGGCTATCTAATCTGGATGTTGCTCCTCGCGAATGAAGCCACTGTCTATGGGTTTGTCGACTTCTTTCCTGATAGCATCCATGGTGTTGGGACAAAAGTGACGATATTGTTATTTGACAGGTCTAGCATTGGACATGATGTTGAGTCGATGCATTACAACTTGCGGGTCTAAATCTGGCATATCTTTATAGCTCCAAGCGAAGACATCGATGTACTCTCAAATAAGTTGTATCAGAGATTCTTTGTCTCCTCCAGTTAAGGTTTTGATAATGAATGTGGGTTTAGGTGAAGCCTCATCTCCTAGGTCGACTTGAACGACCTCGTATTCGATGGGAGGATCTCGCTGCTCAAAGTGCCACTCCTATTAGGATTCCAAGCGTTGAGCCCAGGGTTCATCTTCGAAGAATTCTAGCATCTGGTCTTCATCATCGACTAGGGATCTACAGAGACCATATTGACTGATAATATCTTTTTGAAGGCCCGACTGATACTGGTATTGGATTCCCAGGTTGAGGAATCAGAGGAGTGAGAGTGCACCATGACCTTCGGCTCCAAACTCTCTGAAGTTATCATGGGTGTAACATAACCCAATCCCCAGCAAGTGCACTAGCAGAAATTTTGAGACTTTTTTTTTTGGAACATAAAGTTGTAAAGGGAGACGTCGGCCTTTGCCATAATTCAGACCTCTGCAACTGGTCAAGTCATATCCCATCTTTTGGATAAGGTATTTGTCTTGAGATATATAACAATGGTAGAGCTGCATTTTGCCGTTATCGGGTTCCGGTTCTGCAGGAGTAAGTCTTTGAGGATGTTCTACCCAACCATAGATGATAGGTTCCTCATTTTCTTCTTTGAGGGAACTAGGAAGTAAGCATCTCAGGAAGGGTCAACTCGACTTGCAAGATTAGTTTTTGTCACTTGTGTTTGAGCATGTACAGAGCATTATATAAGAAATACATAGTGTTCTAGTATGTACAAAAGTAATTTAAAGACAACTTTCTATTAATGAAATACAAAATTTTATCCCCAAGGATTATATCATCTAAAGAGTGCGCATCAGCATTGGGCACATGTAGACCCCTACCTCCTCATAAGTGAGCACCGGGGCTGCCATGGAAGAAGGTGTAGGAGGTCTTCGCTTCAGTTTGACTACCAAGGGAGCTGGAGCCGGAGATTCTTGCGACCTTTCTTTGTGCCCCTTCGTGGGAGTTCTATCCGAATAGGCTCTTGACTAGCGGCTGATGCCATCGGGGATGAGGGAACGAGAGCCTTTCCATAAAACTTGATGACGAGAGGCGCTGATGTTTGTAGAGGCTTCCCCTTTAGTCGAACCCTCAGTGGTTCTTCAGCGACCGCTGCACTTTCAGATACAGTCTCTGCCTCATCATTTGTATCATTGGCATTGTCGTCCTAGGGGACAAATTTGTACAGATTAGCATCATTATAGTATATTTCAAGTCCTCAAAATGGGTCAGCGAATTCAGTCTTGATAGTACCATCGTTGGCCACATACTTCATATATTGATGGAGAGTGGAGGGTACGATCATGTACTCATGAATCCATGGTCGATCCAGCAGCATATTATAGTTTATGTCTGCATTAATGACGTAACAAGTCACATCCGTCTGGAGATCCCCTATCTGGCATTTCAGACGAATCTTTCCCAAGGGCTCACTCTTTCCAGCATTGAAATCACTGATTATAGTGTTTGACTCAGTCAGCCGATGCATCGAAATCCCTATGGTTTGGAGTAAACTGTAGAGAATTATGCTGAGGAAGGAGCCATAGTCGATGTGGATGCGATCGACCTTGATGGCACCAATGTACCCTGTATAATACAACGTTCTATTGTGTCGGTTGTTCTTCAGCAATATATCCTGCTGAGTAAAAGTGATGTTAGGAATCATCTCGACCATACTAGGGCAATGTAGGCATGCGATAGGATCCTCCTTGGGTAGTTGCACTTGGGTGAGAAACAAATCATCGTTCTGCAAAGCCTCGCTGAGGGCATCCCGAGTCTTTTTGGAGAGACGGAGGAGCTCGAAAAGCGACAGTCGGGCTGGAGTATTGGTAAGTTGTACCAATATTGTCACGACCCGCACCCTAGAGTAAGGGCACGAGAAGTGGGTACGTCCAGCCTACGCCGCAGTGTCGGCGGTAGAACGCTGTCCTAGGTCAATCATCTAACAGTATAAGGTACCTGTACAGTTTATACTCTCCGAATAGAGGTGACAATAGAAAACAAACTCAATCACATCTAGGGTAGAAGAACGAAGAACAGATAGATAGTAACTCAAAGAGAACCATAGCATAGATGAAATAAGACTAAGTGTCTAAGATACATAACATCCAGAATGTCAACTCATAATACAATAAGTCTAAGAGTCTATACATCTCCACATCTCAAAATACAACACAGAATGTGAGACAAAAAGTAAATATAGAAAAGACTGCCTAGACTAAACTGGTCTAGACTACTGGAACATCCTCCTCAGCTGTAGGTGGAACCTGCTGAGGGTCCTCAATACAAGTATCATCTAGTCCTGCTCCATAATAGGTAGACACCAGGCCTCATCCTCATCCTCTGTAATATTTTCAACAGGTCCAATCAGGACGGGAACGAGCACAAAACATCTCACACAGTGCATATCATGTTAGGAAATACGATACAGGCAATAGAGTAAGATACATGAACTGCTGAAAGGAAATATACGCTGTAAAAGAGATAGCTGTAATGAAATATCTACTATAAATAGAGAACTAACAGTGGCTAGTGAGTCAGAGTACGAGATAGCACATGTGAACGGACGGATTTGTACATGATCGAGTTTGCACATGAATACACTACTTTGGAATTGTTCACACGACTACTAGCACTCCCCCGTATCCCCAATCAATACACAAGGATCTGTACAGGTTACGTTATTGTACATGATATCACATGGGGCCCATGAAAGGGTGCACATGATAGTATACATGAGAGCTCAGTAAACATGAGAGTACATGATCACATGAGTGTACATGAATAATGAAAGCATGGGTGTACATGATGATAGTGAAACACACATAACATGAAGTACCCGATGCTCCCGAGGGGGATAACATCTCATGTAAAGATCCATATAGTACCAATCCGTGTTACCAACGTGACAGCAACAAGTAAAGTAATCTAGAGCGAGAAGTAAAGCCTGAACAAGTATGAAACGGTCAGAGAATGTACTCGCCTGATAACTGAATGTCTGAAGAGGATATACTGCCTGAGGAGAGGTGTCTGGCTCCTAATCAGAGCAATATAAGTCACAATGTATCCACAATGGTAAAAATAAAGTTTACAATGCATACTACATGATTCTAGGTCAATTTGGTCAAAAGTCAACTCTAATAGTCAAACTAGGTCACAGGAAGTCACACTTGGTCAACTCTAGACAATTCTACAGTCAACTAAGTCAACTTAAGTCAAATTTAGACTAATCAAGGTTCTGATCAACTTTAGATTAGTCAACAAGGTAATTGGGTCAAGGGTCAACTATCCAAGTCAACTCTATAAGGTTACTTAACTAACCATAGGCTAACCTGTCTTAGGATACCCAAGATACCATTCTACAAAGCTAAGGTATAACCAACTCCCTATACAAGTACATCACATATAAATATATATAGTACAACACCAAACTTAATCTTATAATCAAGCTAAACCATAGTCTAACTCAATCAAGACTCAACTCTAAGTATCCTACTTAACCCCATACATATCTTCACTCTACATAGGGCTATCTATATAACCAAGTCATAAATAATACCCTTATATAGGTCAAAGTCTAAACCAACTAGTCAATAGTCTAAGTTTTAGTCAAACTTAGGTCACCAAGTCACTTAGAGTCCATCCAAACTATTTCTAGGTCAATTAGGTCAAGGTTTGACCTATAGTTGACTTTGGTCAACCCTGGTCAACACTAAAAGTCAAACTGGTCAACTAGTCCAAGTTAGGTCAAACAATGTTAAACTAGTTAGGGTTAGTCAAACTAGTCATTCTAGGTTAATTTAAGTCAAAACTAGGTTAAGCTAGTTCAAATTGACCTAAGGTTGACTTTGGTCAACTTCCAGTCAACAAGGGTCAACAATGGGTTTGAGGTCATTACTAGTCATTTCTAGGTGAACTAGGTCACTTTTGACCTAAGGTTGACTTTGGTCAACCCTTAGTAATCAAGGGTCAACATGTTGGTTTTGGGCCATTAGGGTTAGCCCCAAGCCATTGGCTAATAATCCTAGGCCATAGGCCATTGCTAGTCATAGGGTTTTCATATAAACCTATACTAGAAATCATATATATATGTATATATCTATATATAGATATATATATCTATCTACTACCCATATACCCATATCTAAATACTCTATATATACAAAACCCACATTCACATATATATACACTATATATGTGACCTAATACAAATATATATATATATCAATATATATATTCATATATATATATATCTATATATATAAAACTTATATATATACTATATATAGATAGAGAGACAAGGGAAAGAGAGAGAGAGACTGAATGAGAGAGAGAGACTGAATGAGAGAGAGAGTGAGACAGTGAGAGAGAGAGGATGAGGTCTGGACAGTAGGGGGGAGGTTGTCCTTGGCTTGCTTGCAAGCTAAGGGAAAGACTTTGTAAAGGGGTTTAGATATTTTGCATAATTTAAGCAAAATATCAATAAGTAATATCTAGATATTTATATAGCTTGACTACCATGAATATCTAATCCCCTTAGTTATTCTAGGTTAGGGTTTAACCTATAGATTAGGGTAATTAGGTTAGGGATTAGCAAGTCACTAATCTAAAAGTCCATGAATAGTAAAATCTCACTAATCCCACTAAATTCCAAATAAATTCCTAAAAATTACCAAAATACCCCTATGGCCAAAAATCACTAAAATGATATTCTAAGCCTATGGTCAAGTTCCCATGGTCATGGCAACTTCTAGTTTAGAGAAACTAGGGTTTACACTAAGGTTTACTAACAAAGTCACAAAGTCATAAGTCATGACTTAGCATGACTTAGAAGATGGTTCTAATTACACTAATAATCACTATAAACCATATCATGCCCTAATCACCATTATTAAATAATAAAAATAATAATTTTTCAAAAATCCCCAAATTCTGAAAACAGGGTGTTACAAATATATCAAAGTTGTAGGGCTTGATAGGCCCCAATGTAGAGTCTTTCCTTAGAGGTTTGTTAAAGCGAACCTCCTTCTGCTTCTACTTATCTACTGTATGAGTTTAAGATGGGCCTGCTTCCTATGTATCAGGTACGGTGGCAGCAGCAGGCGGAGATATCTCTTCCTCCAGGGTCTGGTTATCGTCTCGCTAGTGAGCCGAGCGAGTGGTAACTAGAGCGTCATCGGTCAATATAGAAATCATACGACATGACTTAATTTTCTTCCCCTTAACAGAGCGTGCTGCAGGCAGTATCATGTCTAGGGCGAGATCAGGATGAATCCACATAACTTTATCTCGTAGCGTTGTAAGCGGGATGAGGCCCTGAGCACTGTCATAGGCTGGTAGAAGGTTAACCACGTCTATTGTCGCCTTAGGGATGAGTACAACACCATCTTGAGCCTCTGTTCTCGAAAAGCTTCCAAACTGGAGGGTCACCATTTGGCAGTGACCATCTTATCCTTCTAGTCGAAAGAGATGACCTTGGCATCAATGAGGCGCTGGATCTGCTTCTTTAATACGTAGCAGTCGCATGTTGAATGGTGGACGTACTTGTGATAGTGACAATACATTAGATTGTCTACCTTTCCTACTTCGTCAAGATGCTTGGAGGTGGGAGTTGAAGTTTGGCCCCTTTGATCAGCATGTTGAAGAATTCTTGTCACGACCCACACCCGGATATACGGGTACGAATACGTGGGCCACGCCCAGCCTACGCCGCAGTATCGACGGTAGTGCGGTATATGGCTCACACTGTTCAAGAATGCAAGGGGATATGATCACAGGCATGCGCTACTACTCCCCCTACCCCAACTGGTAGAATAGATCCAAACAGGACACGTCACTGTACGGGATTATAATGAGAAGGGAGCTAATCTTCTCTAGAATCAGTGACCATATATTGAGCAAGAGCTACAAGGGAGCTTGCACAATACATCCCAACCTAAGAAGGAGAAACATCTCTCGTCGGGATCCAGGAATACCAATCCGTGAGAACCATGTGTCAGGAATAAGCATATCTACACTAAGTACATGAATCATAACAGTTATCATAAATTGGGAAAAAGTTATCAGAGAATGTACTCGCCTGAGATCTGGTAGAGTATGTCAACCAAGTCCAAGAACAGTGCCTCGAGGACTTATAGGTGGAATACTGTATCAATATAAGGGTTTGGAAGTAAAATCAAGTCATACTAAGTCAAACTAGGTCAAGGCAAGTCAAAGCAAGTCAAACTAGATCAATCTAAGTTAATGGTTGATTTACAGTTGACTTTGGTCAACTGGTCAACTCTGGTCAACCTTAGGTCAACTCTAGGTCAAACTTGACTAACGTTGACTAACAGTTGACTTTGGGTCAACTGGTCAACTTCAGTCCAGTTCTAGTCAATCTTAGGCTACGGTTGACTTCCGGTTGACTTTAGTCAAAATAGTCAACCGTGGTCAACCAGGGTCAAAACTAGTCTAACCTCGGTCAAATGTTGACTCTACTTTGATGTTCAGTCAAAGTAGTCAACCATGGTCAAACTGGGTCAAAGCTAGTCTCTACAAACATCTACAGGGTCAACACATCAATTTCAGTGATTGTAAAATCATCGGAATCGATGGAACTCAAAATACCACAAAAGGAGAAAGATTATAATAATAGGGTAAAAACCTACAGATGTTGTCGGATGGTGAAACAACCATTACCAACGTGTCCAGAATGGTCGAAATAGCTAGAATAGCCTGTCCATAAGTCCAATTTGGATACAGGGGCAAAAAGGTAATTTTTGGGCCAAAATGATGTCCGCCATTGGACACACTTTGCACCGAAAAACGTGCCGAAATAAAAGTGCACAAAACCTAACAAATTATATGTCCACGAATCCAGAATGACGATAAGAATCCAACGGTATATCCAGAATTGGATTCCGTTGACCCGAGCTCAAATTGGTCCGTTGACCAGGACATTAAAATTCTGATTCGTACGGAAAAGCATGTCGGAGCTAATGTCCTCAAAACTCAGCAAATTATATGTCAACGAGTCCAGAATGACGATACGAACTCAACGGTATATCCGGAATTGGATTCCGATGAGCCGAACTCAAAATGACCTGTTGACCCAGAAAGTGGGACCCGCTTTGTACCAAAATGCGTGCCAGGGCCCACGTTCTCCAAATCAAGCAAACTTTACATGAAAATATGCCAAAACGATGCCACGAGTCTAATGGTGGTGTCAGAAATTGAATCCGGAGTCCCGGGTTCAAAAATAGAATTTTACAAGTATAACACTAAGAATTTGAATGGCCAACTTTGGCGTCGAATGCGACCGACCTAACAAGCTCAAACTGAAATGAAATCTAAAGGGGGGCAGGAAGAGGGTTATACCAGCTTCGCACAGGAACTGGTAGCGCTCAAAATGGAGCTACGACAACGAAGTTACGAACCCACGAAGTTGGCGTCACGAAACTGTCCAAAAATAGTTCAATTAAAACGTCAACTTGGTGGCCAGTTTTCACATAGCAAACGACGGAATTAATGGGCAAAATTTGAGAGGAATGAAGGGGTATATACCGAGAATGTGATGGAGTGAAGAAATCGTCGATCCAACGGTCGGATTGTCCAAAAAATCAGCACGAAGTCGCTGTCCCGGAGCGAACTTTCTGAAATTTGTCCGCGCGTGCGTCGACGGGATTTCGTCCAAAATGCACGAATCGCCCATTTAACGCGTCGGGGAGGATGACGACGCACCTGGGGGGGGTCGCCGGAGCTCGCCTAGGCTTGGGGTGGCCGACGGCAGTGGCGGTTGGTCGCGGCGGTGCGCCAACCGCGGCGGCTCGTGCGCTTATGCTGCGCGCTCTTAGTGGCGCGCTGCTGCCGCTGTTGTGGTGGCTGCTGCTGCTGCGTGGCTCGGCCAGGGGCTATCGGCCACGGTGGCACACGGTCACCGCTGCTGCGGTGCACGCTTCTCAGCCAGGGGGTGGTGGTGGCGATGGTTGGTGATCATGGTGGTGGTTGTGTTGATGAATGGTGATGGTGAGGGTGGATGATGATGATGATGATGTTCATGTTGTGTTAGGGAGGAGAAGGAGTTAGAGTCGAGAAGGAGGAGATGAAGTCGGGGAGCTCTCGGCCTGGGGGCTCGGCCAAGGGGGAAATGGCTGCGGTGGTGTTGGTGTTGTTAGAGAAGATAGAGAGGGATATAGTATATATCATATAGAAAAGAGAGAGATAGAGAGAGAGAGAGAGAGAGAATGATAGATATTTAATGGGAGAGAGAGAGATGATATTAGATGTTATAGAAAGAGAGAGGGGGGAGGGTGCTGTCCTGTACGGGTAGGGGGGTTTGTGTGTGATGGAGAGAGGGGTGAGGTGTGAGTGATGAGAGAGAGATGTATATATATATATATATATATATATATATATATATATATATATATATATATATATATATATATAGTCCGGCGCTCGTAGCGCGAGTGGCACGAGGGGGGGCTCTCGGCGGGGAGACCCGGGATCGAGCCCCCCCTCCCGCATCAACCCGGCTGGGTGGCAGTGGCCACGGGGTTGATGGGGATGCACGGACACCCAAAAAAAAAAAAAAAAAAAAAAAAAAAAAAAAAAATATATATATATATATATATATATATATATATATATATATATATATATATATATAAGATATTTAAGAGAGATATTTTAGTGAGAGAGAGGGAATAGATATTTTTAAAATAGAAGAAATAGGAAAATTATATAGGGTATTTGGGCAGTCATGAAAGGACAACATGGAACATGGGTTCGGGTTCGGTCGAGCCGGGTCGGGTCGAAATCGGACCGGGTGCAACAATTAAATTAATTTAGGTATTTATAATCATGGGTAAATAAGTAGCATGTGGAGGCTCAAATAAATGGGACACAAGTGGCCGGCGGGTAGTAGGTTTTATGTGGGCCATGTCCATATTTGGGGTTGACTAGGTTGGATCGATGTCGGGTCCCGAAATTAAATTGAAAATTACATCAGGTTTTACGGTAGATAATTAATTGGCCTAAATTGAACCGAAAGTTGTGCGAAGGAAATAGAGCACAAAATGGAGTGTCTGAGTGGGACACGAAGGTCATAGGTAAAGAGCGTCTCGAGTAGATCAGGCATGACAAGTTGGTTTTGAGAAAACGACAGGTCTGGTGCTCCTAAATTAAAAGTCACGGTAACGTGCATATGATGATCAAGGAAAAGAGTGGGAATTCAATTAATAATTAAAATGGTCTAAATTGACCCGAACTTGCGCGAAGCAAAAAAGAGTACAAGGGAGCAAGTTAGGATGGGACATGATATATCAACGTGAAGGTAATCTCGTCTACTTCAAACTTCAAGAAGAAAGTTTCCAGAGACCGGCATCCCTGATGCTCTAGAAATCCAAGTCACGGTAAAGAGCATTAAATTAAATAATAATCAGATAATAATATTTATTCAAAATAATTGATTTAAAAAAATAAAAAAATAATAAGCCCTAATTTCAGGGGCTTACAGTTCTAGTACATCTTCGTTATTAAAAGAGTAGTTTTCTTCTGGTTTTGGCGCTTTTGCCAGCTTTTGGTTCATTGACGTTGAACCCTATGTTAATAGTCAGGGCTTGCTTCCCTTTCCCGTCCTTGTGGGTAGGGTTATTGCTAGATGAGCATTTTCCTTTATCTTCGAATGAAGGAAACTCAGTCCTAGCAATTGTGCGTCCCGAGGTTTTCTTTCAGCCACATCTGCCTTGGTAATGAAAGACGTCCATTCTATGCAGGAAGCACTGTGCCACAATTTGATTACAGGGAGCATGTTCTTACGATACGAATCCATAAGCATGGGCTCGGGTACACCAGGTGGTAGTCACAGAGCTGCTTGGCGGAAGTACTCAATGTAAGTGCGTACATGCTCTTTCTTCTTCTGGACAATGTCCATGATAGTGGACATCGTCATGTCCATTCCTCCTTCGTTGAACTGAGCAAGGAAAAGATGCTTCAAATCGTCGAACGACGAGATACAATTATCGGGAAGGCTATAAAACCATTCGTAGGCTACCCCCTGCAACGCCCCTACGAATATATTCGTAAGCAGATGTCCCGTTACTGAGGCAAAGTAACTCAAGTATCGATGAGGAGACATCTTTGCATCGAATGGTGCAAGCGTTTGTGGCTTGTACTTGGGAGGATATATCATATTATCCCATTTAGAGGGATATGATTGTCAGACCCCCATCTTTTGGAGCGATTCTTTCTTTTTTTGGGTGTCAAAGCGAGCGTATAATTCCTTGAGAGCCTGCGGCATGTCATTTGACATTGTGGGTCCAGTCGTTGACGGAGTAGACGACTACGACAATGCTTGGTTGACGACGGGAGTCGGTACATGAGGAGGTGCATTGGACACCCCATTCATTCTCGGGTCTTGATTTGCTGGAGTAGAAGCGTTGGATGTCAATTTGACCTTGATCTCCAAGACCACAGAAGTCAAGGCTTGCATGGTCTCATTTAACGTATTCAGGCCCGTCTCAAGGGATTCTATACATTGTTGATGATTGGACCCCTTGACGCTTCCTGTGTTGTCACCTTTGGCCATATAGATGGACATCAGGTAGGGAAAATAGAGGGTACCATAGATCTTTCGCACTCCGGCTTGAACCCTTGAGTTTTGCCTTCATGAGGGTAGACGGGTAAGTTACAATCGTCCTCTGACTCGAAGCAGTTGCTACCCCCAGCTTGTTGATAGCTTGTACTGTCGGAGACATCTGTGTCGGTCCCGTACACATCTTTGCCCGGTTGGAAGGAAGGGTTGTCATGGATTGTAAGGATTTGGCTACCATAACCTGTGTTGCGGTTGAAGCAACATTCTATTGTGATAAAGGTCTGGACTTGGCACGCGTGTGTTTAAACACACCCATACTGGACATCGCCAGCTTGTTGCTTCCGGGTCGGCCTTTGGACTTGTTAGCCGAGATGGGCGGATTCTTCGAAAGCTTCTTGAGGGATGACGACCCCAGGCGGCAAAGTATGAAGCAACCAGGAGTTCATCTTTTCATCGAGTTTCTCTACAGGTACTATCGATTGCAGTCGTTAGAAAATGGACTGCCTCCTTGGTG
Organism: Iris pallida; assembly: GCA_029216955.1. Classification (NCBI taxonomy): domain Eukaryota; kingdom Viridiplantae; phylum Streptophyta; class Magnoliopsida; order Asparagales; family Iridaceae; genus Iris; species Iris pallida. Next base: position 14,766,007 of record JANAVB010025598.1, on the reverse strand, counting down.
GCGATGCTGCTATTTGGTGGCAACAACAGTGGATGGTTATGTTGGCACAAGTATGCCATGAGACAGGCATGTGGTGTGTAGCAAAGACTTCCCTCATCTTGCGCTTGTGAGAGATCATGTTGCACAGATCAGAAGTCTCCACATCTATACTCATTTCGTGCGTGCAGGGACGCTGCGCGCATGAGTGAAGATGTGAAGGTAGCTTCCCTTTTCCTAGTTCCTGCGTGTGAGACACGCTTAGGTCCTGGTCGAAAAGTTGCTCGTGAGGTAGACTCACTTCATGCTTATAGCAATGCTGCTCGCAAGAGTCCTTCCCCACAGTATGCTTCCCCTGACTTGAATCATGCCCATGAGCGCTCAAGTGACAGCAGGGTTTTATTGGTCGAGGCATCGAAGCACTTAAACCAATTTTGTATAGTTTTTCGTCGGCTGCGCGCATGACTGTCAACACATGCCTTTGGTCAACAGTGGGCATAGCACGTTGGTCACTCGATGCGCATGCAGCCTTGGACTTCTTTCTACTACCCTTAGAAGTTGCGTAGTATACAGAGTTCAACATGGTGGTCGACATAGCACGTTGATCGCACTAGGCGCATGCCGTCTTAGATTTCTTCGTGCTACCCCTAAAAGGTGTGTAGCATTCAGAATCCAATATAGCCTTACCCAAAGGGTAGACAATTCTGTCAAAAATAGAAGTTCTAGCCTGTGCAGCCACATTTGTGCGCGGGCGGGTATAGAAGCATAAAAATAAGCACAACAGTGACGAAAGCGTAAATGACAATAATTGCTTCATATATTTTACAGAAGCGCAGGAGACACATAAGTTGCTGCGCACTTCAAAACTCGTGCTATAAAAAGACAGTGCATAAAGGAAAGTTCTTTATTAAAATCACGTTTACAAAAGATCTATAACAGACTTTATGGTTACATATAAAGACTAAAACCTAAAGCACAGCCAATAATCTTCTAGTCTTCAGGATCACGCAGTCTCCAAGAGCGCAGCAGTGTCAGAGAAAATCACTTCCTAGTCAGACATGGAGGAACTCTATTATGGCTAATGAAGCAGCTATTGGCCCCAACAAAAACGCAGCTCCTGCACGAAGCTCACAGCACTACTTGCAACTCTTCTAACATAATAAGGCACGCAGCCTCCCCCCACTCCAATATGGCTAATAAAGCCATTATTGAGCAAGGAAGAGCACAACTTGTGGCTCTTCGAGTTGGCAATCAATCCAAACCCGGTAGCTTGGACCTCGAAGACCTCCAAGATGTTGTTCAGGTTCGAACTCCTTATGCCAAACGCTCAAGTGCATCTCGAAACTCTATAGTTGTTCTTCCATAAGGCCACAACTTCTGTGAACAAAGAAATCAACAACCAACAGTCGACTTATGCAAAGCCCATGGTCGTCCAAATCTTAGTCGGGGTCGAGCATGATAGAGGGATGAATGGAAACTGTAAGCAAGTCTCACCCAAAAGCTCCTCTTTATATAGGCTGTGTGGTCCAAACCACATGACACGTGGCAGTCTGTCAAAGGACTTCGGAGTAAGGGGATGAACCTAGGTCTCAACACAATGTATCTCATTTAATAGATTCATTTGACTAAGCTTTTTGGTCACCGATTCTTGAGCCCCCCAAAGTGGTAACAATTAAATGGGTGTTGACTCAGCGGCTCAAAGTCATTTTCCTTAGGAGCTTAGTGACTTAGACACTTCGTAAAAGTGCAACTCCCTCAGAGTTACCCAGAAGCATAGCTCTCATAGCTGCCCAGAAGCGCAGCCCCTTCAACGGCTCTGTTAGCAACTTTGACGCTTCGTAAAAACGCAGTTGTCATAGCTGTCCAGAAGCGCAGCCCCGTCATCAGCTCCTTCATATTAACCCCTCAAAGCTTCTTAAGAGAACAATCTCTTCGTCGCCCGAGAGTGCAGTGACCTTGTTGCCTCAAGAGTATAGTCTTTTTGTCGTCCGAAAGCACAGTGATCTAGTTGCCTCAAGAGCATAGTCTCCTCATCGCCCGAAAGCACAGTGATCTAGTTGCCTCAAGAGCACAGTCTTCTCGTCGCCTGAAAGCACAATGACCTCATTGCCTCAAGAGCACAATCTCGTAGATTCCAACTATAGGAACGAGTTGTAAAGCGCTATACTCTAGAGGGGGGTGAATAGAGTAGGCAGCAAAAATTAGTATTTAAAAAATCGTTAGTAACAAAATCACAGAATATATATCACCGATATGTAAATAAAAAATAGAGAGCAGAGAGCAAACGCAAATATGGCGATGTATACTAGTTTTTCTCTTGTGAGGACTAGTCCAGTCGGAAGAACTCTAGCTTGCAGTTGTATCCACTATGGAAAATCACCACAAGTTTTCTTCTGAAGTTCTTTCAACTTCTACAACGCGAGCTTTGATCCGAAGTACTCGACCAACTTCAATTGTGAAGTGTCTTTCTTCAATCAAGACACTGATTACAATCACTCTAAAACTTTTAGACTGTACCGTACTTGCAAATCGACTAGAAGATTGTAACTGGCTTGGGATTTGAATTTGAAAGCTTAGAAAACTTTGGAAGAAGTAGTTGGCTTATAGAGAAGAGATATGGAAGTGAATTGGTGTGTTAAAATGATCGAAATTCTTCTATATTTATAGTTTTTCTAAAGATAGAATTCTGACAAAATTCGAACAGAATTCGGACAGAAATCTATAAAAAAAACTCGGGTACATTCGTAACTGCAGGAGGACCAAGTTCAAAATCCAACGTCCACTAACCGAACTCTGGCCGAATTTTGTTGGAGTTCTGTTAGGGTTTTTTGTAAATTAGTTTTTAGGATTTTTGAAATTGTTTTAAGCAGTTAGGAGATTTTTATAAATAGGGGCTATTTTTCAAAACATAGGATATTTTAAAAATATTTTTAGGGTAGCCTATTTGCCAGTACGACGCAGTGTACATCGTATTCCTAGACTAAATAAATAAAAAATACATTGATAAAATAGAAAAACCAAGAGCTCTTTGATGACGCATTTCTTCCTTGACGACAGTCGTCCAAAGATAAACAGATCTGGAAATATGAAATCTTCTTCCCTGACGGCGGAACCCCCGATGCGAGGCCCTGGATAGGTCGTTGGACGGTTCAGAGAAATCTTCTTGTATGAAGCCATCTTTGGTCCATTAATAATTCTCCATTGCATATGTCCTGATTTGACAAAGCTTGATCATGCTTACTGCATGTCCATAAGCACATGTTAGACGAACAAAACAATATGATACAATCATAGTAATATGATATAGAATATTTAGGACAATGCTAAGTTTAAGTAGTAACATAATAGTAATTACATGAATATTAGTGATGTTATTATGGTAAACTTAATTGATTATCCATATTCAAAAACATGATATAATCATGGGACTTACATCCTCGTCGTCCGAAAGCACAGTGACTTTGTTGCCTCAAGAGCACAGTCTCCTCGTCGTCCAAAAGCATAGTGACCTCATGGCCTCAAGAGCACAGTCTCCTCGTCGCTCAAAAGTTTAGTGACTCCGTTGTTTCACTTAACAAAATGCATAAAAATTGGCTTTTGAAAGAAAACTAGAAAAAGTACAAAAAGTACAAATTATTCTGGGAAGTATTGCTATGGAAGTCTGATCTGAAAGCGATCACTTTGTTCCTTGGACCATACGAAGATGATGAAGAAAACTGCTTGAAGAAGACGAACAATCGGAAGAACTAAGTCACCAGAAAGGTATCGAGCAACGGCACTGATAGCACAGTCGAATGCTTTCCTGCTTTGCTTCACCCTGTTCTTGAAAAAAGTTAAAAAAATGCTTCTGGGAATATCACTCTGAAAGTATGAGTTTTCTCAGAATCTCCTCTCCTGTCTCTCTATTGATCCCTTGATGATGTCTGTGTTAAAAATAAGTCTATTTATAGACTAGACCCTCTGTGCGTAAAAAGCAACAAAGTTGGGTTTTTACGCGAGTAATTGCCACCCACGATAAAAATCATCCTCTACGCATAATGACACGTGTCCCATTACTTCAAAAATGGGGAGAGCACGTACACACGTTCCTCTATAAATGTGGCATGAAAGCCACATAAGGAAACTACGTTCTCCTGTAGCCAGAAAAGATCGGGCGTAAAAATGTCCCAAAATATACTTCCTGCGTAAAGTAGCAGACTGGGCGTAAAATAGCCCAAAATAAGCTTCCCGCGTAAAGTGGCTGAAAATAGCCTTGAGCGTAAAATTAGCTCAAATAAACTTTACGCACGCAACAGCCTTGAGCGTAAAAAGATCAAATAGCTTTCGTGCGTAAAAGAAGCGATTTCTTGAGCGTAAAGTAGCCCATCTGCACACTAAACGACAGTATTGGGTTTAGTGTAAATCAAATCCTCTCGTCTTCTGTGCAATCCTGCTGTCAGAAAATCATTGTGTCAGAACAAGAATCACATATATTAAATGCAACCTGACAGCCTGTCCTCTGCGTAAAGTTCAGCGGATAGCTCTTGCGTAAAGTAACTCGCGTAGAGAGTAGCTCGCGTAGAGAGTAGCTCGCGTAGAGTTTTATTCTATTTGATTTGTGTAAAATTCTCAACTTCTTTGACTTAGTCTATGAAGCACTTTTTACGCTCCTATAAGACCCCCTTCAAAGTTTTAAAATATTTTCAAAATTTGAAATACTTTGAACATAAGCATAAAATCTGGGATATTCAACAGCCAACAGTCCGCGTAAAATTCGGGATACTCAACGGTCAACAGTCCGCATAAAAGTCGAGATATCCAACCGTCAGCGTAAATTTTGAAAATTTGAACCGATTCAAAATTTCTTTATAAATAGAGCTTTCCGAGTTCATAGAGAACTTTACTCGTCTCTTGCAATCTCAGACTTCTTTATTCTCTCTCTTTCTTCAAAATTTCGATCCGAATCCATGGCCCCCAAGAGTAAGACCGCCGCCGACAGCAAGGGGAAGAAGCCCGTCACCGATTCATCATCGGCCGATCGTACAAAAACCACCGTCCCATTGTCGGCGACGCCCCGTCAGAGCAACCCTGCCGTAGCTCCGACAATGAAAGGTAGAGCACAAAACTCCGGCCGCGAGTTCATCGAAGAAGAAGAACCCAACTTTTAAACTCTACGTCCACGTTACACGTGTCAGTGTAAAGTTTGAAAATAAGAAAATACACCCATGTTATACGTGTCAGCGTTAAAATAGAAACATACGCCCACATTTATACGTGTCAGCGTAAAATTCACATTACGCTTACATCAATATGTGTCAGCGTAAAAATTAAAATACGCTCATGTCAACACATGCCAGCATAAAATTTATAATACGCTCACATCAATATGTGCCAGCGTAAAAATTAAAATACGCTTATGTCAACACATGCCAGCATAAAATTCATAATACGCTCACATCAATATGTGCCAGCGTAAAAATTAAAATACGCTCATGTCAACACATGCCTGCATAAAATCTATAATCTGCTCACATCAATATGTGCCAGCGTAAAAACTATAATACGCTCACATCAATATATGCCAGCGTAAAAAATTAAAATACGCTCATGTCAACACATGCCAGCGTAAAATCCATAATATGCTCACATCAATATGTGCCAGCGTAAAAATTAAAATACACTCACATCAATATATGCCAGCGTAAACTTTATAAGTGAAAGACTTTGCGTAAAAACAAAGAACTTCTACACTTTTAAAAAGTTTGCATAGTCATAGTCTTTAATCTTTATGCGTAAAAACTCAGACTAAGTCATCTGCGTAAAATTTTCAAATTAGATTTTTACTAGCTTGAATTTTCTTTTTCTTTTGGCAGTGGACTTGCAAATTCACCTACTTGCAGAAATATTTGGCTCACTAACTGGTATGGTGGGTTCAAATTATTTGGAGAACCTGTCCCAAGTGGAGTTTCCTCAGTCGGATCTAGAATACCCTGAGGAGAGAGCACAACTGATAGCTGCTCAAGGGGACAGAATGCTGCTGTCCATGGTAGATGGGGAAGTGTTGGTAACGCTAGATGACCAACAATTTTTGAAGCCAGCCTTTCTGTTCGGGGATGCGATAGACTTCAAATCACAAATACACCCCAAGAAAAAGGCTTTGGTGTTCAAGTTTAGGGAGAGGGCGATGTATCTCCCTGACATGGACAGGGATTATCCCCTTTCTGTATTTGTCCATGCCACCCATCCCCGAAAGATGCTATGGAACCTGACTCCCAGCAGTCATAGTAGGCCAGGAAGGATCATCTTCAAGAGAGAGAGAGAGCAAATGACATGGGCTACCACACCAGCACTCCCAGTGGTGGAGTTGTCCCCTTCTTCGTTCTCTTACCTGGATTTACTCCGAGTGAAGATTCGGCTTTGATCCAGCTAGTGCAGACCCCAATGTTTATTAATAAGTTCATAGGGGCTGCAGTATTATATCCCCAAGCCAACCCTAGGCTACCAGGGTGGTTGACTCCATATAACCAGAATTCGATTCAGCTTAGTGCCTGGATCCTTAAGCACTTCAAGACAGATTTAGAAGCCATCGGCCTCTATGAAGCGGTAGCCTCTACAAGCCAAGGTATACCACCAAACAGTAATTTGTTCCTGGCTTTGATGGAGCTGTACATGAGTTCGACAGGAACTTTTGTAACTCCACTCGGTGAGATGGGACTTGCCCTACACGAGATGCAATTTATCTTGAAGCTGCCAATGGGTGAAGCACCTTATGAAGAATATGTTCCCTCCAATAGGGAACTGGCAAAAATAAGAGAGAAGAATCCTCGATTAGTTGAAGTTTACCAAGAATTGATGTGCCATTACTTAATTTGCACATCCATGTATGACAGTAGATCACACCGGGCGTACACTAATAAATGGACAACTTATCTATTCTATAATGAGAATAGAATATCCAAGAACGAGCAGGGAAGATTTTAGGCAAATAAGGCTCCGACCATCAACCCTTGTTCAATAATTCCTGCAGATCTGGTCAATAGTTTAATGATCTTATATAAGTCTCCAGACAAGTATCTGCCCAAAAAAACTGGAGACATCCCTGCGGGGACTGAAACTTTGAGCCACCTGAGGCACGGTAGTCAGAAGCTCTCCAGGAAAGCTTTGCTAGCAGGCTTTCTGTCCTTGTGGCTACGGAGATGGGTTATGCCCGGGATCAGCACAGTAGACCGAATTCACCGAAACGTACTGTGGCCGGTAGTACGCTTGGTGTTCAAAGCCAGAATTAACTTGCTATCGGTAATGGTATGCCGAATAAATGCAGGTTTGAGGATTTTTGGTGAGGAACTAATCAATAACGCTCCTCACCGAAGAGATTTCTCAAGGGTAGAGATGACCTACACTTATCTAATGGGCTGGCTGCTACATCATAATTGCAATTTGCTGTCGCCAGGCCCTGGAGATAATGCAGAGGTTTTCCTCCAAAAATTCAGTAAGGCTACATGGAATGCTACTACAGTGGCAGATACCCGAGCAGTATTAAATTATTCTCACGGTTGGAACTTTTTCTGCACCCGACCATAAGTTCCAGCCGACTGCCTCGACGTACAGTTTGAAGATAGAGGGGAAGGAACAACTTTATTGCCTACGCCAGTTTTCAGATGGCTAGTGTACATCAGACCCTCCCATCCGATGTACAAGCATGAAGACGACTGCGCGTTCGAACCATATCTTCCAAGTCGGTTCGCCCGCCAATTTGTATATGACCAACTTCATATTGGTAATCCCTCTACCAGCTTTTGCCATTATGGGAAGCTAATGATGGTGCAAGGGCCTGGTGGTATTTTAGCACCGCTTGTACCGGCGCTAAGTTCAAAGTATCGACTGCTACAAGCACGACCGAGCTACGTATACTTCATACGTATGCTCGCTTTTATGCATCGATCCGCTCCTTCGTCCATGGCTACAACTTGAAAGCTAGTCTAAGATGGCCTAAGGAAGGGAATGTAGAAGAGCCGGTCAGGGTATTTCCGGATATACCCGATGAGGCTGCTGTTCCTGACCAGTATCTGGAAGTCATCTCTATGGGAGCTGGGGAAGCAGCTGCGGGACCAATCATTATTGGCAAGTCCCAAAAATGGAAACAAGGTGCAGCTGCTACTCTTCCAGAGAAGACCCTCCCTGAAAAGAAGAAGAAGGTTACCGTCAAAGGGCCTTCTCGACCAAGAGCCGCTACCCCAGATAGTGATACTCCGGTTGATGAGCCGCAACATCTGGCATCTTCTTCAGCTCATCCTAGAGAAGAATCCTCTGTATCTCAACCAGCAACATCCACAGAAGGTGTGGGGATTCTATCTCCGGGATGCCTCAGCTCATCGCTTCACCTGTCTTTGCCACCAAAGGTATAAGTTACTGAGGAGGCTGCCCCTACATATACTATTGATTGAGAGCTCATCCCATCTGACGAACCAGCTCTGGCTTTCGATGATGATGATTGGGATGGGGACTATGACTCGTACCTGGTACGTTTTGCACCTACTCCATGTAAATATATATCGCACAAAATCTATACAAGATTATGTATTATGATTTTGTATATTAATTTATTTTTGTTTTATTTGTAGGTATCATCATTGCATCAAAGCTTGTGGCTCCTCCCCCTCCTCAAGAAGATATTTATGAGGAAAATACGAAGTCTGAGGAAGAAGATTCTTCTTCTTTAGAAGAAGATGCTCAAGAAGAATGTCCTTCATCTATGGAGGTACAACAAGAGCCCGAAGTACAGGCTCAGCCAGAATTGTCTCCTCCTGCCGAAGGCAAGGATAAAGAACAAACTGCAGTAGAACCTACTGTAAATGCTGAAGAGGCTGCTAAGGAAGAAGTAGACTTCAACGAAGAATCACTTGTAGAAGGACCCAATACAACTGAAATACTTGAAGAGCCTGCAGAGCCGGTAGCTGAAGAAGGTGATGAAAACATAGTCGAATCATCAACTGAAGCTGTGGACGTTGTAATAGCATCCTCTGCTATTGCTACTGATCCAGCACAAGTTGCTGAAGAGACAATGCCCGAACCGGAGTCAGCTGCCATAACTATCATTCCACCCGCACCAATCACCGCCACCGAAACTCAAGTAGTTTCGACTACAGAAACGGCTGGAATAACAAGTGCTGAAGATATTATTCCTGAAGCTCTTGGGAATCAATTGGCCATAGTAGCTGCAACAACAATGGCTTCATCTCAGTCTGCTACCCAGGCAACAATATCTGCTCTTAGTCTTCAAAGAAGAGATCTGGTAGACATCGTCGCAACGCCGAGTTCAAGTGCAGAAATAAATATCTTAGTTGAGAATTATACTAAGACTTTCTACAAGACTCTGGCAGCTCTAATCAACATGGTCCTGAAGAAGGGCCTCAATTATGAGAGCTTGAAGGCGGCTATCTCTCTTACTATCAGGAACGTCGCTATGTTCAACGATGCAGCTAGAGCAGCGACACTGGAAAAGGTTGTGGAGGGACTTGAATAGCCCATTAGAGAATATCTAACGCTGTCAAGTGAAACCACTGAAAGTCTCATCCAAGAGGAGTATGACGCTTTATCAGCTGAATACCTCGCCCGGGAGACTACCTTTAATGAAGCTCTCCATGAATACAGCATCAAGGTAGCTAAAGGAAAAGCCTTTTTGGCTGAAGCTAAGCCTCAGCTGGAGATTCAGAGAGAAGCCTATGAAACTTTGAATATAAGAATTCATCAACAGAATGATAGAATTCACGAAGTCGAGGCTGAGCTGGCTCGCTTAAAGGCGGAGAAGGAGCATACAATCATAGCTCGGGACGAGCAACTAACTCAGAGTTCACTTTTGGAGGAACAAGTCTTCAGAGCTGAGGCTACCATCAAAACCCTTTGACGAAGCCAAGGATAAGATGATAGTCACTTTTGCTAGACTTTCTCATATCTACACTCCCGAAGCTCGATGCGCTGTAGCTACCAAGACTGTATTGAACTCTCGTGAAAACGTATAGCGGAGCTACAAAAATTACTTGAGGATGTCTCTACTCCGCCCTAGGCAAACGAAGAATTTTTTGTAATCTTCTATCTTTTTTCATTCTATAATGTTTACAAGAAATGAATAAAATATTTGTTTTGTGATCCTATCATTTATTTTGCAATTAAACAATAGGTATAAGATAGGAAACACTTATCAGAGGTAATATGGACATGATAAGTCTTCTAAACTCAAAAATTTATATCTATCCAGAGGTAATGTGGATATGATAGATAATGAATCTCTTTTTCTGTTTAGAGTATACAATACTATCAGAGGTAATATGGACATGATAAGTCTTCTAAACTTAAAGAAAAATAGATTAATATCTATTCAGAGGTCATAGTGACATGATAGATAAGAGAATAAGTAGACTTTATATTTATTCAGAGGTCACGAGAACATAATAAATAACAAATCCCTTTCTTTTTTTAATCAGCTGGTAAGACAGAAGATCAAAATTTTCTTTTAGGAAGACAAATAATCAGCTTAACCAAACATTGGTAGCTGGGGAGTAAAGAAAAAATTCAAACATAATATTTCTTCAAGAATTTACCATTAATTGGCATCATGAGCAAATTTCCATTAGGTTTAGACAACCTATAGGCACCATTAGAGAATACCGTCTTGATGACATAAGGACCTTCCCATTTCACTTGGAATTTTCTTTTGCTCTTATGAGCCATCACCATCGGTCTTCGAACAGCTAGAACTAGCTCACCGACTTTGAATACCCTATCTTTAACTTTACGATTGAAAGTTCGAGATATGCGGGCTTGGTATAGCTCAATGTGCTGTTGCGCTTGAAGATGCTTTCGTCCAATCCTTCAAGTTCTTGAAGTCTCAACCGATCATTATTCTCTATAGTTAGCTCATTAGCAATGGCTATTCTAAGAGATGGAATTTGGATTTCCAGCGGAAGTACAGCCTCACATCCATAAACCAGTAAAAATGGTGTAAAACCAGTAGGATTTCGGACTGTTGTGAAGACAGATGGCAACTCTATAGGGGGTGAATAGAGTTTATAAAGATAATAGCCAATTAAAAATTAAACTCTTTCACAAGCTGAAAGTAATCAGAGTAAATACGAAAATAAATAAGGAGCAAAAAAGCATACGCAAACACAGCTGATTTTTAACCTGGTTTCTCTCGTGGTGGACTAGTCCAGGCCTGAGAACTCTAGCTCAGGATTAAATCTACTATTTGTGAAATAGTAGTTACACCCCGTGCCTTTTCTTCAGAAGACCACGTTAACTTCTTACAAAGATCGCAATGGCGATGCTTGGAATTTTCCAAGCGACTTCTTGAACTCTTGCACAGACTCCTAACTGAAAAATGCTGAGCACTTGAGGCTTAGGGAGCTTGTGGCTAGTAGATGAAGAAGGGTATGGCTTGTATTGAGCTTTAGAGAGAAGAGAAGAGAAGATTGGATGATTGAAAATGAGAGAATTTAGGGCCTATTTATAGGATATCAGGTAGGCAAAATTCGGCCAGAATTCTGGTTAGAATTTTCAAAAATTTGGCCGTTGGACAACTTGCAACCAGCCAACCCTAAAAATTAGGGTGCTAATTTTTAGGGGACAGAGTTCGGCCCGAACTCTGTCTCCGGAGCACAGAATGGGTCATTGGTCCAATGGGCCTATTTGGATGTGTATGGAGCTTTTGGATTTTGGGTAGGGTATAGGTTAAGTCTCAGATGCTCAGCACAATTCAGCTTACATAAGTCTAGACTCAATAAAGTTATAAAATACAGACTCAAAAATGACTTGCATTGCAAAACTGAGCTGTCGTCTGACTTGTGTTGGATGTAGTCTTCATGTGTCGTATTGAATTATCACAAGTATTATTTAGTCAATTCTATCAATATTTGGTTGACTGTGACTTTGTGTCAACAATCTCCCCCATATTGATAATTGACAAAATAATAATTGTATATTCAATATTCATACCTGGACACATTTAAGGACAAAAAAACATAACTCCCAAAAGCATAGCTCCCCCGTAATTAGTGCCGAGCTTAAAAAATAGTTCTCCCGTAATTATTGCTTTGAATCCTGTGGGCCTGATAAAAACATTCTTCCAAAAGCACAGATACAGAGACAAAAAGAATATAGAATATACCAAAATATCTCCCCCTTTTGGCATTTAGCAATTAACCATAATCAAATAAGAACTGGCAAGCACACCAAAAGATAATAGAAGAAACTGTATAGAAACTGATAAAACTACTAAATGTCTCAAAAGTCACACATAATAATAATAAGTCTAATACAATCAAAGTGCAGAAAAGCAACTAAAATCGAAAGTGCAAAGAGAAACATAAGCTATAATCCTTAGTAGCAGCAACAAGTAGCAGTCCATATCCATCATCGAGCTCGTGAAGGCCCAGCGTTGTCTGATGGATCAGTGAAGGAACGACGAGGGTCCACGAAGGCCACATCCGGATCCAAGTAGCGAATAACCCAAGGGTCATCGATACGATATCCCTCACGACCAGGGTCCCGCTCCATAGGAATAGGCATGGAAGGATGACGAGACATGGAGTACCGAATATCGTGCAGCGAGTTGCTGATGGCACTCATCTGCAGGGTAGTCCGATAATCCAGCTGAGTCCAGCGATCATCCTCTAAGGTGAAACGATCGCGGAGCATGGTCTGAAGAGACTCGAGAGTGGCAGAAGGAGGAGGAGGATCCTGTCCAAGAGGAGGGGCATCTGGCTCATCATCAGAATGCTCAGATACGACTGGTGAGCCAACGGCTGCCTGAAGCTTCCGTGCCTTTGAAAGAAAGGCAGGGGCAGGTAAGAACTGACACTCATCAAGAGATATGCGAAAAGCAAGAAATACCATAGGAAGATACAAAGCATAAACTAAGGATCTTGGTTTCTTCCTACAATTAATCATCCAGTCCATCATGGTACGTGGAAGATTAAATGGTACATGAAAGTAGAGGTAATATAAGGTCGAGATTTCAATGTAGGTGACTTCATCGGTGGATCCCGCTTTGGGTAGAATGGTGTTAAAGATAATCCGATGAAGTTCATAAAAATAGGGATTGAGATACTTGGCCAAAAGCTTACGAGGACGTGTGTTTGGGGTACACAAGTCGTCCTTGAAGCTTTCAAGTAAAAACCCATCGAGAAATTGAAACGATCGAGCTTCAACAAGCTTTTCCCATGAGTTTGGCTCTTGGAGTTCAACGTATTCGGCCAAATCGAAATCATCAAACGAGATGTCAATGCCCGCAACCCGTGAATAAATATGTGTATCATCATGAGTTAGGTTGCAGTAGAACATTTGAATAGCACTACGATAAATGACCGAGTTGGTGGTGACAAGTTCGTCAAGGCAAAGGTCATGAAAAAGTACATCATATTGAGAGAAAATAGTAAAATTGATAGGGTGACCCGCAAACACCGGACGTGTCCAAAAATCACTAAACCAATCATTAGATACGTCGAGTGATACAAATATTCGGTCGTCAAATGTGTTTAGGTCAAGTGGACGAGGTGGATTGAACAACGGGTGGATAGGTGGTTGTTGTTCAACGGGTGGTGCAACGGGCGGTTCAACGCGAGGAGGAGCATTCGAAGAGGACGCTCCCTCGGTTCGAAGTCTCTTCCCGCGATTGAACAAATGTGGAGCCATGAAATAATAAATAATGGAGAAATTGAGATATAGAAAAGTTTTGAGATATACCTCAAAGTGATGATGAACAATGAAGGAGAATGGTGAAATAGGCCTTCTCTTTGAGTTTGGAGAAGAGATGAGCTCTAGAAAGGAAGAACTAGGGTTAGGGTTTTGAGAAAAAGTGTTTAGAGAAGTAGATAAGGTGGCAATGGAGGAGAGGAGAGAGGAGAGCCCGAATATATGTGAAGGGTTCCAATTGGTCGGAGCAAATATGGGCCATTGGATCTATTTATGATCAGCGGCTGAGACTGTTCCCGGTTCTGGAACAGCCAGACCGAATTCGGCCCGAACTCTGGTTAGGGCAGAGTTCGGCCCGAATTTCGGATTCTGTTGACAGAACAGGAATCAGGCTGAGAAGAAAAAAATGGTTAAGTGTGAGAGACCAAAGAAAAAGGAAAGTGAGGACATATACAAGAAAGACTCAAATGGAGAATGACAGAAAGGTAACTTTGAAGCAAAGTGAAGTTTTAAAAATTGGCATTTTAGCATGTGATAAATTAAAAATGAACCATGTAATAAACAAGGAATTATGTCATAATTCAATATTTTGAAGCTGCCATGGGTTAGCTGCAGGGGCCGAATCCCAGCTAGCGGTAATCCTGAGGACTAGTGCACCGTGTCGCTTAGGCTTTTACGCCTTGTTGTCAGAAGGACCCTTTCGGCTTGTACCCATAGCAATTTTATCATAAAAGAATCAAGACATACTCGATATTTATGCAGGTTTATTTTAATTAATAATAGCTTCATCCAAAATTCCAAGTTCACGACAGAGAAAATTGAAGCGCTCTTCGGATAATAGTTTTGTGAAGAAATCTGCTAGCTGATGATCAGTGTCAATAAATTCTAAGTTAATAGTGCCATTTTGCTGATGATCACGCAAAAAGTGGTGACGAATTTCAATATGCTTCGTGCGTGAGTGACAAATGGGGTTCTTAGTGAGATTTATAGCACTAGTGTTGTCACAAAAGATTGGAATGTGCATAAAAGATAAATTATAGTCTTCAAGGGTTTGCTTCATCCATAGAATTTGTGCACAACAACGCCCAGCTGCGATGTATTCAGCTTCTGTTGTGGATAGTGCGACAGAATTCTGCTTTTTGCTAAACCAAGAGACTAAAGCCTTTCCTAATAAATGACACGTACCGCTCGTACTTTTACGGTCGACCTTGCATCCGGCAAAATCAGCATCAGAGTAACTAATAAGGTCAAATGATGTTGACTTGGGATACCATAGGCCTACTGTAACCGTACCCTTAAGGTATCGAAAGATACGCTTAACAGCAGTCATGTGTGATTCCTTAGGATTTTCTTGATATCTAGCACACATGCAAACGCTAAACATAATATCAAGACGACTAGCAGTTAAATAGAGTAGACTTCCTATCATACCTCGATACTTACGTTGGTCCACGGGTTTGCCGCTTTTATCTGGTTCTAGTTTAGTTGTAGTAACCATTGGAGTGCTGATTGGTTTGACGTTGTCAAGGTCGAATTTCTTTAACATGTCCTTTGTATACTTCGACTGACAGATGAAAGTTCTATTTGACATTTGTTTGACTTGCAGTCCAAGAAAGTAGTTGAGCTCCCCCATCATGCTCATCTCAAACTCGGTCTGCGTACACTTAACAAAATCTTGACAGAGGGTTTCATCAGTAGAACCAAATATAATATCATCTACGTATATTTGGACTAAGAGAATAGTGTCTTTAAAAGATTTTATGAAAATGTGGTGTCAATTTTCCCGTTAGAAAAACCTTTCTCAAGCAAGAAATTGCTTAGCCGTTCATACCAAGCTCTAGGGCTTGTTTGAGGCCATATAGCGCTTTCTTCAGCTTGAAAATATGGTCGGGAAATTTATGATTTTCAAAGCGAGGAGATTGTTTCACATAAACTTCTTCCTTAATAAATCCATTCAAGAAAGAACTTTTAACATCCATTTAAAATAATTTGAAATTTTAAAAATTTGTAAATGCACAAAGCATCCGAATGGATTCTAATCTAGCAACAGGAGCATACATCTCATCGTAGTCGATACCTTCTTCTTGGTTGTATCCTTGGGCTACTAGACGAGCTTTGTTGCGTGTGACTGAACCATCTTTATTTACTTTATTTCTAAAAACCCATTTAGTACCAATGATCGAGTGATTGGCCGGTCTAGGAACGAGTTCCCATACTTGGCTCCTCTTGAATTGGTTGAGTTCCTCTTGCATCGCAGAAATCCAAAATTCATCATTAAAAGCTTCTAAAATGTTTTTCGGCTCAATTTGTGAAATAAAGGCAGTGCTAGCAATAGAGTCTCTTAATGATGATCTAGTAGTTACTCCACGTGAGACCTTACCTATTACCAAATTTTCTGGATGTGACGGCTTGAAAGAGAATTTCTTTGGCAAGCCCTCCAGAGAATTGGTTTCGGTTGTGGTATTCATTGGAGTAGAAGTTGATGGCTCAACATCATCATCAAGAGTAGCTGCTGCACTGTTATCTTCATCAAAAGTCATATTTGTAGACTCTTCCATAATTAATGAGCGTTTGTAAAATACTCTATATCCCTTGCTCTTGGCAGCATAGCCAAGAAAAATACCATCGTCAGCTTTGGCATCAAATTTGCCTAAGTTGTCTTTGGTGTTAAGGATAAAATATCTACAACCAAAAACTCTAAAATAAGAAACATTTGGGGTTCTCCTAAACCAAAGCTCATAGGGTGTTTTCTTCGTAATAGGACGAATAAGCACCCTATTTAAAATATGGCATGCTGTACTGACAGCTTCAGCCCAAAAGTATTTCGGAAGTAAAAACTTGTTCAACATGACTCTAGCCATATGGCCAAGAGTCCTATTCTTCCGCTCCACAACAACATTTTGTTGAGGAGTTCTTGGACAAGAAAACTCATGATCAAAATCATTAGAATCACAAAACTTTTCAAAATCAGTATTTTTGAATTCACCTCCATGATCACTTCGGATTCGATTAATCATGTAGCCTTTTTCGTTTTGAACTTTCTTTACAAAAATCTTGAAAACCGAAATAGCATCACTTTTATTTGTAAGAAAGAAAACCCATATAAATCTAGAAAAATCATCAACAATGACAAAAGCGTAGAGTTTTTCACCAAGACTGGCTACTCTACTAGGGCCAAATAAATCTATATGAAGTAATTGCAAGGGTCTAGTAGTGCTTACAGAGTTTATGGAATGAAAAGAGGACTTGGTTGCCTTATTCAATTCACATTCGGCACACATCGTGTCCTTTTTGAATGTGATGTCGGGCAAGCCTCTAACTAGCTTCTTAGTCGATAGCCTGGATATAGTATCCATGTTGGCATGACCAAGACGCTGGTGCCATAGTAATCTTTCATCCTTATGAGCATATATGCATCTACCTGCATTGTTAGTATCTCTAGACAAATAAAAATTATAAATATTATCCTCTCTTATTCCTTCAAAAGCGATGTCTCCTGTTGACCTATCATAAATAAAGCATTTATTTTGTCCAAAGTTAATGTCATATCCGTGGTCAGTAAGACGACTAATGCTGAGCAGGTTATGCTTTAACTCGGTCACTAGACAAACATCCTTTATTACGGGAGAGGGAGGATGACCAATAATACCATTACCTATAATATACCTTTTTAGGTTGTTACCGAAGGATACATATCCTTCTCTCTTCATCGATAGTGATGCGAAAAGATTTGCGTCTCCCGTCATATGCCACGAGCATCCACTATCGAGAATTCACTTACTCTTAGTTGAGGAGGGAAGGTCCACCTACATCAAGAGTAGATGTGACCTTTGGTACCCAAGTTCTTGAGGGTCCTGAAAAGTTAGTTTTCGGAAACCATGCATATATCTTTCTATCTACTAATCCTTTAATTCTATATTATGGTGAAATGTGTCCATGTAATCCACAATAAGTACATATAGCATTCCTATTTATGTTAGGAGCATACATATGATGTCTATGAGTAGAGTGATGATATATAGAGTTAGCATGGTGATGATGTCTATATGTAGAGTGATGTGGAGCAATGTGGTGATAATGTCTATATGGAGTAGCATGGTGATGATGTCTATATGGAATAGCATGGTGATGATGTCTATATGTAGAGTGATGGTGATTTTGTGCAACATAGTGATGATTGTATCTATGTGTAGCATGATAATTCTATGACAAATAAGAATTATTTATACGTGCATGTGGTTTGTGTGCTTTATGAAAGTGTGTGTATATGTAAGCATGATTATGAGCTGCAGGTGGATGACGTGGTTGACTAGTATGAGTAGTGTCATGCTTTGTGTGTGTCTCATGTGATTGGGTTTGAGGTTGAGCAACCTATTTTCCCAATTTAGTCTCTAATTTCTTGGAGACAGCCTGCAGTTCAGTAACCTTAGCATTTAAACCATATATCTTAGTAATAGAAATCTTGTGCACTACACCAAAATGGGCATTTAGGAACACTTTTTATATGTACCTAATATTTTTAGGAACATTTGAAAACCGTTCCTAAAAGTGGCGTTGCAGTTATCGGAACGATTATAAAGCGTTCCTAAATATTGTCTGGAACGGTTATTAGATGTTCCTAAACTAGTTTTTGAAACATGTATAAGGTGTTCCTAACATAATTTTGGAATGACTTTCAAACGTTCCTAAAATTAGATTGGGATACACATATGATGTGTTTCAAAAGTATTTTTTGGAACGTCTTTGAATCATTTCTAACTGTCAATTTGAAACATTTTATGTTTGTTTCTAAATATAATTTGCAATACTTTTTGCATAGTTCATGTGTCTAGTTTTTCAAACGCTTTATTAACATTCATATGCATTTTTTTAAATTCAATTTCACAGCCAATTTTTTGTTACACAAATATGATGATTCATAAAATTACCATTAAAACATAATAAATGGTACAAGATTTTTTACACATTCACAGAACCAACTTCCAATGTTGTCCACTAAATTAACCAAAGTTGTCAACTTCATACAAAACAACTAATATCATATCCCAAAAATTAATCATCATAAAATGTCTTCAAAAGTATACAAAAAGTAAAAGTTACAAATATTATATAATATGTAGCTCGACCACAAAAGATAATTGGTTTACAAATCTTAGTTCTCGGAAAGATGATCCTAAAAGTTATTCTCCAACCAAATGACGAAGATTTGAACGACGACAACTAGCAGCACCTGCATGCAACATTATGAAACAAGTTTAAGTCAAAATTAGGAAATGGAAGAATAAGAGACTAAAATGAACCAAAATCTACTATGTTCAAGAAATTTCCTAATAAGAGACTAAATAATTCGGTCCAAGTCTCGGTGCCAACAAACAACTCAAAATAATGAACCAAAAAACTGTTATGTTATAGTGTCACCCTCAGTCGGATCTAAGCAAGGAGACAGTTTTCTAAAACTGAATCATATCTATATTCCTAAAACTGTGACGCGATGCTAACTACATGTATATTATATCCCGTTTCTATTGTGAACAAGTTTTTTAAACATGTATATACCGGTAATCCACAGGTATACAATATACAAGTTTTTTAAACAAGTTTTTTCAATACCATTTTTCAGAGAGTGCTTCAAAGATGAGCATGGCAACACCATCATCCGAAACGGAGCATGAAACTTTATCAACCGGGTAATCCACAGCAAGAATGGATAGAACAGTATTTGCAGTGATGAGTGGAGGTTCTATGATAGGACCGACTGTGCTAACACAAAGACATCAATGTCTGCTAACTTCGATGGTTTCCCTTCTTTCTCATATCTGGGAAAAAATTTATATACATGTTAAAAAATGTTTTTGAAGCAACATGATTAGTTAAAATATTTATTTGGCAAAGATGTGTGCCACAACAATACAAGATACACAGACTGCATGGAGTCACACGAAATTAAATGGAGTTATACCTCAATTATATCAGGCAAAAATGATGTGTCGCAAGAAAACATTATAAATGGACTGCATGGAGTCACTAAATTGTAGAGTAATACCTCAATGATAGACGGTCCAAGTATGTTTCCTGCTCAATCGGACTCCATTCTGGAAACTGGTCCAGGATCCAGGATACTGCAAACCATACTTCACATATAACTAAAGTCAGCCATAATCCATAAGCATCTAGAACCAAGGGCAGAAGTCTGTAATGGAAGAAGATGCCAAGAATCACGAGCCGATGTAGAACTATTATCCTGTATGGGTTTTTTTATTGGAAAAAATGGGTAGCTTCCTTGATAGTGGTTGCCTGCCTTCATCTGTCCTAATAACAAAAAGTATTAGCAAGTTGCAATTAGAAAAGTCGAAGATCACAAGTAATGGCGAAGAAATTAACAGTTAGATGCAATAACGTAAGTTATAAGAACATTTCTAAAATTGGCTGGCTCAAATGATTTTCAGACTCAAATAAGTTGGTGCATTCGTCGCTTTCTGAGCGTAGAGACATGAATAAATTCAGGTATATTGCTTGTAATATGGTGCAGACAAGCAGATTACACTTCCAGTAAAAGTAGAATGCACAATGACACACCAAAGGGTGACACATAAATATATGGTCTTAGACTTTATCAAGTACACCAAATGAAATAGAATTTAAGTTGCTTTCTAACAAAGAGGTAAGATGATAAAGATATGTTGCATGGATAGACGTTCATGTTCATCTCTATGGCACATTCAGCTAGCAAAAAAAGGAAATGACATTACCATATTTCTGGAGCAATGATGCAAGAAATATCCCAAAATTAAAATTTAAATATGTGTAGTAATTCAAAAAATTGAAGGGTGATTTCATCCTAAAATGAAGTGGAGGGATCATGTGGTGAAGGCTTGAAACCTGGAAGAGTATATGTCTAATAACTTTAAAACTTGAGGTGGATGTGTGTTTTTGATAAAACCTAGAAGAGGTTTTGTATACACAAACTTGGATATATTATGTCTAGACCAAGGGGGTGTTTGGTTGGCCGTAAATGGAAATATATGCAACATTTGTTGCATCATTTCCACCAATTCCACTATCTGGTTTGTTGTAATTGGTGCAAAAAATGTTGCATCATTTCCTCCAACTAATTGTTGTGGCCAAAAAGGCCGCAACACTAGTTACAGCAACAAATGCAACACCATTTACATCCTAATGATTCTCTCTTCATTCAATTAATAAAGTCACAACCAAATAATGGATTTCCATTTACCACAACCAAAGTTGCACTTACATGCTAATTGCATCATTTCAAATAATGGATTTCGAAATCCCGCAACATCATATACATACAACCAAACAATGGACTTGTAATACCTATGGAAGTTCTTATTGCTGAATCTGAAAAGGAAGTTCAGAGGTTAATTTATTTTGCTATTAGTAATTTAGTTTCAATGAAACTTAATTAGGGGATTTTGGGATACATGATATCAATGAGAAACATCTGCAACAATTCAAAAGTGGTAGGGAAGTTTTGTATCCTATGGCTGTAATGATTGGTGGTGTTGTTGATCAGGAGGTTGTCAAATCATGCTTTGGGAAGTTCCATTCCCTTTACCAAATCTTTTACTTCGATCCAGTTTAGTCTCTTTCGGTTGGTCCTCTAAAGCCTGATGATTTGAAGCCATTAAACTCTCACTATGACGCCCTAATTTTTGTATATGGATCCAAGCTTCAGGAAAAAAATAGAACATGCAAGAGTTTTTATTGTAGGATTTGGTGCTCTGGGTTGTAAATTTTTGAAGAACTCTGCTCTCAGGATATGGGATCCAGGGATCAAACTTCTAATGAAGGAAAGAGGGCAAAATGGGAGCGGATACTTGGGGGATATGTGAGAAGTTCCTTAAGAATATACGAGCTTGGACAGTAGCTTAATACAGTGATAGTGAGTTGCATAATGATATACAAGTTCTAAGAAGATCACAAGTTGCACGCAGAAAGTAATTGTTGAAGTATCATAGTATCATAAGACAACAAGTATCAATTAGCAGTCTAGCCCATAAACTCAGAATCAGTATTCAGTAGCACAGTGATTACACACTCAGTGAATGAAGGTTCAGTAGACAGTTCCCTAGTCTTCCAGCCTTTCCAGTTTATGTGTGTAGTTCTATGGAATAGGCACAAACAACAGATCTGCAAACTCTAAACTCATTGATGTGAACCTAAACAACAGTATCACTAAAGTAGAGTGTAGGTCAGTATGGCTCAGTATCAGTGAGTCAATTAGCCGCAACAACTCACAACTTCACTACTTTACTCTCCAGTCAGTCCGTCTCTACAGCAGATATAGCTAGCTAATGTACTAGTAGCTAATGTAGTAGGTAGTCACTCTGCAGTTGAGTATCAGAAGGAGTATCAATGCAGTGACAGGGAACTTCTCCTACTTTGACCTTGAGACAAGGTCAATTTAAGGGGTGAGCATTGATACGAGCCTAAATAGTTTGGTATTAACATTGAACCATGACCAGTGAGGCATGGGCCAATTTAAGGAATATTATCTCATCAAGTGTCAGATGCTTAATATCAGTAGAGTGGCAGTAATGAGTATCAAATATCAGTGCAACAATCAAAGAAGGGGGATGGAATATGAAATTAGTTGTTTCCATTTCAATTTATCTTCTTAGCATTTACATTTCAATGTACTCTCCTTTCTTCCCTAATTTACAATAAAGAAACCCTAGATTTTCCAATTCCGATCTTCTTCTTCTTCTTTCCAAAATTTTTGCACCACTACTCGGACCGACATGATGGGGACTTATCAAATAGACAGGACAAACGGAAAGAAGAATTAACCTGGCTTGCGATTTTGTTGAAATATGACTACGACCTCATCGGGATGGCCTGTGAACTCGTCAGGGTGACCCGTTATCTTGTCAGGAGAGGAAGCCTGGATATAAATCTAAAAAAACTGAACAAAAATAATAAATAAAGAGAAAGAACAAATGGGAAGAAGAATTACTGGATCTTGTCGGGCGAATCTCGTCAGGATCACTCTCGGATGGTCGACGACCTTGTCAGGACGGCCGGCCTGTGATATCGTCGGGAGATAAAGGTTGGACGACCGCCTGTGATCTCGTCGGGAGATGAAAGTTAGGTTTGCAAAGGAGAGGAAAACTTTCGTATATAAGGGGAGAGATGTTTATTGTCCAGAACGCTTTCTCCAATTCCATGAGATGCCTAATTTGTGAGGGATCAAATTGGAACCTATTTAGGACGGTATAAATGTGTACCTATATAAATATATTTTTTCTAAAGATTAAAATAAACTATATTAGGAACATTTTATTGATTCGAAACGTTTTTATTCCGTTCCAGCACCTAGGCATGGATAATAAATGTTCCAAACTAAAAAATGTCTAGTGTTCCTAAATTACAATTTTGGTGTAGTGGTGTCTACCCTTTTCTTCTGCAAGCTCCGTGTTGAGTGTTGTGATTTCTTGTGTTTGTTGTTCAATG
Organism: Iris pallida; assembly: GCA_029216955.1. Taxonomy (NCBI): domain Eukaryota; kingdom Viridiplantae; phylum Streptophyta; class Magnoliopsida; order Asparagales; family Iridaceae; genus Iris; species Iris pallida. Next base: position 14,742,886 of record JANAVB010025598.1, on the reverse strand, counting down.
CGTGCTTCGGCATCATGTAAGCTTATTTTAAGCTTAGATACCTCATTTGTGTCATCCGTGGGTAAAGAAAGTCTTTGAATTTCGACTTCATGACTTTTGATCTTTTCCTTGGCATGTTTATATTTACCAATGACCTTTTTATGATCATCAAGTAAATCGGTGAAAGCATCGCCAAGTTCATCAAAAGTGAAGTCATCAAGAGTTTTGTTTGATACCTTGTCGGACGTTGCCATTAGGCACACATTTGCCGTGTCTTGAGGAGAGTCTTTTTCTTCCTCGGAGTCACTAGCTTCGCTTTCATGCCAAATGCTCATGTTGGCATATTTCTTTGAGGAAGCCTTCTTGTATGGTTTCTCATAGCGGTTGTTCTTCTTTAAGAATGGACAGTCTTTTCGGATGTGTCCCGTCTTCTTGCAACCGTAGCATGTTAGCTCTTCTTCGTCATCTTCTTGTGGTTCCTTTTTTTTTGGTTGAAGTGAAAGAATTTCTTGAAGTTGCGGACAAGGAGAGCTTGATCATCACCTTCCGAGTTGTCGTCATCCGCCTCTTCGGAGTCAGTCCTTCGTCGGTGAGCTTTGAGGGCGATCTCCTTAGCCTTAGGAGCAGACTCTTCGTAGTCCTTGAGGTCAAGCTCATGAGTCATCAGCTTTCCCATCAAGGTCTCCATGGACATGGTTGTGAGATCATTTCCTTCTATGATGGCTGTCACCTTAGGGTTTCAAATCTTTGGTAGCCACCTAAGTAGCTTGCGAATCTTCTCGTGATTTGAATATTGTTTGTCGAGCGAAGATAGGGGATTGATGATGTCGAGGAATCTTGTGAACATTTGCGTGATCGTCTCATTTTGCTTCATCTTAAAAGCCTCATATTCTTGAGTGAGATGGCTTATCTTTGATTCCTTGACTTGGGTGGTTCCTTCATGCGTCACTTCTAGAAGTCTCTATACTTCGTGAGAGGTGGTGCATGTTGAGACCCTGTTGAACTCATTTCTGTCAATAGCACAGAATAAAGCATTAATAGCTCTCGCGTCGAGACTTGCCTGTTTCTTCTCCTCGTCAGAATATTTGTCATGTGGTTTCTCAACGAGATCACCATTGACAACTATCCTGGCGGGCTTTTTGTAACCATCGGTGACGATGGTCCACAGGTCGAAGTCTAGCGACTTGAGATAAAAGCTCATCCTTGTTTTCCAATAGGTGTAGTTAGTTCCATCAAATAGGGGAGGCTTATGAGTGGACTGCCCTTCACCGTGATTGGAAATCAAGGATTGTGTGGTTGCCATGGATCAGCTCTAGGATGTTAGTCCTTGTTGAGAGAACAGAGCTCTGGTACCAATTGAAGACAAATGGCAACTCTAGGGGGTGAATAGAGTTTATAATGATAATAGCCAATTAAAAATTAAACTCTTTCACAAGCTGAAAGTAATCAGAGTAAATACGGAAATAAATAAGGAGCAAGAAAGCATACGCAAATACAGTCGATTTTTAACCTGGTTTCCCTCGTGGAGGACTAGTCCAGGCCTGAGAACTCTAGCTCAGGATTAAATCTACTATTTATGAAATAGTAGTTACACCCCGTACCTTTTCTTCAGAAGAGCATGTCAACTTCTTACAAAGATCGCAGTGGCGATGCTTGAAAATTTCCAAGCGACTTCTTATACAGACTCCTAACTGAAAAATGCTGAGCACTTGAGGCTTAGGGAGCTTGTGGCTAGTAGATGAAGAAGGTGTAGCTTCCCTTCCCGGAAATCTTGAATTATTATTTTTTATTTTATTTATTTGATTTAAATGGTGATTTTTAGAATTTATATATAATTAATAAGTTAATTATTACGGTAGATGATTTTAGCCATGGTTGAGTTTTGAAGTACTAGACGACTAGAATTTGTGGCACGGGAGATGTAGCAGTGTGGCTTGACTAGTGTACTAGCCATGCCTGGGAAAACCTAGCCATAGGGATGTCCTAACTAGGAAAACCAGGCCAAGTTGTGACATGACCATTATAAATAGTTAATTATTCATTATTAATATTATTTGACGTCTAGGTGACCCGATCGCACCAAACTAGTCAAACTGAACCCGAACTGAGCCATGCCCATGTAGTAGGATAGTGAGACCAAAGACGCCCATGTAGACGTACATATTGCATTTATTATTTGGATTTTCCAAATAGGCTTTCATATATCAAGGATTTATGTACATATTATATTAGAATATATATTTATATAATGTATATACTTGGAATTATACAAGATATATATTTATATAATATATGTATTAATGGCCAAGTCGAACACCAGGAGAATATATCTCTAAGGTTCATTTTGGACTCTTGGAGTATTTATGCATATATAGAAATATACGTATATATGTATAGATGTAAATATAGGTATATATATAATTGATTATATAGGCTTATAAATAAATGTTATAATTTATTGAGATATATACGTATATACGTGTTGTATAAAAATATATGTATGTATATTTACATAGGTGTGTATATATATATATATAAATATAATATGTATGTGTATGCATATAAATACTCGTATATATATATAGATATATATATAGTTTGGTATATATAGAAATGTGTAGGTATAGAAATGTGTAGGTATATATAAATATATATAATCGTATATGTATATATATATAATATGTGTATGTATATAGGAATATATATAGAAGTATATATGCATTTGGGTGTGTGTATAATATATATATATATATATATATATATATATATATATATATATATATATATATATATATATATATATATATATATATATATATATATATATTTTATATATATATATATATTTATATATATATATATATATATATATATATATATATATATATATATATATATATATATATATATATATATATATATATATTTATATTTTATATATATATATATATATTTTATATTTTTTTATATATATATATTTTTATATATATATTTTTATATATATATATATATTTTTATATATATATATATTTTTATATTTATATATATATATATATATATATATATATATATATATATATATATATATATATATATATATATATATATAAATTCCTAGTAAAAAAATATATATATATATATAAATTCCTAGTATTTTCTCTTTATGGGTGTATCTATATATATATGAGAACAAAGGCATATATATATATATATATATATATATATATATATATATATATATATATATATATATATATATTTGAGAGAATGAAAGAAATAAGAAAGGAACCCAAGGCCCGAGCCCCCTGGCCCAGGCCAATGTGTCACGTCCCAGAACCAGAATACTAGAGAGCGGGGGCGAACATAGCCAGCTACGTATATTGAAATGAAGTCCATCTCGCTATACGGTCACGGCTGTCTAGATATGAGGGTTTACTACAAGCCAACAGTCTGTTAAGGTCAAGCCTACTGTCTCAATCTCAAGCAAATAATATAATCACAAGATGTTTGACCATCAAATATACAATAAAAGGCGTCCCAAATATTACATATCAGCTGATCATGAAGCTAGTCGTACAAAATGCTAGGACTAGCAAGAGTTAAGTCATACATGATCAACCCTAGGATTTGTTAATCATGTTTACAGCCCGTAGGCAGACAGTAAGTAAAAGTGCATCGAGCTAACAGGTGCTCGTCGGCTAAACGCCTCAAAAGAATAATTTTACAATAGAGTGAGTGAAACAAAATAGAAAACCCACTCGTAGCCCGGGTTCCTTCTAGTCGCCACCATCGGGCTGGAGGTTCGGAAGATCCTCGGGAGCTGTTCCGAAATCTGGCCACACAAAACCAGCTGGGTCAAACCCCAGAAAGAGCAAGTGCCACAAAGGAGGCCACAAAATAAGAACAAAAGCCAGCATATCAGAACATAAGAAATGAAATAAAAGTACAAGTAATAAAGAGCACGTCAGGACAATAAATGACTAGGGACGTAGAACCATTCTGGAAACCAGGTTACAACCCGTAAACCAAACAAGGACAGGGGTTGTAACCCTTCGCCTGAATAGCTCCTTGTCTCTACCCAATTATTGTTAAAGCAAGTAAAACAATCATATTCAGGAGTACCAGGTACAGGGACTAGGCAAGACTTAGACAGAGCTAGACATCATTCATTCACAAGCGGCCAAGCAATTACTACGGCTTACTACTTTAACTAACTAGGGTTGTCACAAGCCTGATTACTAACAATATGTAATGAGAATTTCCCAGTCCCAAGCCCTGCAGACCATCCAGTTATCCTTCCGCAGGTTGAGAGTATGGTTGGGTACATCGCCCCGGAGACGATGTACCCTTAGGTGACTTAGAGGTGCAACACATGACAGTGCGCTGGAAATGTGCTCTACTCGTCGGTAAGCTACAAGTCCAATTAAGAGCGCCCATATAACGAGATTGCCTGTGACTGGAAATTCTCTATGAACTATAGTTTGATCTAGTCATTAGCCTAATCAATATTCAGTATGAATCCCTGACCGTGGGAACCAGGGAGTCACGTCCTAGACATGATGCAAGACAAGACAAGTGGATTGCACAAGCAAGCAAGCAGGAACACCCATGGTGTCAAGTTGATTATACGAGTCAAGTTACAAGTTACAAGTCAAGTCAAGTCAGGAGTGCGCCGCCACGGGCCACTATCAAGTTATCAAGATAAATCATGTCAGGGTACTTGTCAGGAGTGTGCCACGACGGGCCACTATCATGTCAGGTTGGTCATGTCAGGAGTGCACCACTACGGGTCTCTGTCGCGTTATGCTAGTTCCTTGTCATACCAAGCCATGTACAATAGTCATTCCAAGCATATTAAGTAAAATCAAGTTCATGACAAAAGGATAAAACCAAAACTCCAAGGATAAAACCAAAACTCCAAGAGCCAATAGTTTGCGCAAGGGGTCAGGGGTTGGATTGTGCAAGGTGTCAGCTGCGCAGGGTGCCAAGTGCGCAGGTGCACAGGGCGCAGGGGCAAATGGCGCATGGGCCAAGTGCGCAGGAGTGGATTGTACAGGAATGAACTGCGCAGGGGTAGATTGTGCAGGAATGGACTGCGCAGGAGTAGATTGCGCAGGGGGAGAATTGTGCAGGAATGAATTGCGCAGAAGTGGATTGCGCAGAAATGGACTGCGTAGGAGTGGATTGCGTAGGGGGAGAATTGCGCAAGAATGGTTGGCGCAGGGCGCGTGCGCAATTGGCAAGTGCGCAGTCGGGCAACGGCCAGGCTGCGCGGTTCAGTACTGCGCTAAAGAGCGCAGACTGTAGATCTTCTTCTCCAGGCCGAGAAGAACACCAAGAATTCAAGTTTTCATATCTTTGTCAAATCAAGGCCAAATCTAGATTTTCAAAGGTCTAACTTGAGTAAAATTGAATTCTCTTCCACATGGAAGCATCAAAATAAGCAAAAATCAAAGTTTAATAGATCAAAACCAAGGATTTCCGAAAATAATCAAAACTTAGATCTAGAACAATGGAGACTCCAAATCACAAAATTCCAAGTTCTAATGTTGATCTACATGTCCTAATCTATCAAATGGACAAATAAAATTGGGTGCTTATTTATTGGTAAGGTGCACTTGCCTATTGGTTGGTGGAGGAAGGAGGAAGAAGAAGATGGAGAAATAATTGAAAGAGTTATGGAGGAGAGAGAATATTGGTGGAATTTAATGAGGGTGGTTGTGTTGTGTTGAGGGTGGAGTGTAGGTTAAAGTGCTCCAATGCATGTTAAACCAAACCAAACCAAACCAATTCTCCTCCACAAAATAAACCAAGCCAGGTAAAACCCAATTACGAGAACCAAAATCTGCAAGTCAAGTCAATTACAAGTACATGCCAAAATTCGAGAAAATAAATACAGGTCTGAAATACATGCAAGCTTGACAAGGTACATATTCAGAATATGGGTGTTACAACTCTACCCTCCTTAAAAGAATTCCGTCCTCGAAATTTAATTAAGAGGCTAGAGAGATAAGGACAAGCTACATTAATCACAGGCAAGCTATAACTAGGCAAGCAATCAGGCAATCATACATACAAGCAAGGGATGGAAAACATAAGGTATAAGGAAGACATTACACCTTACGAGTCAAACAGGTAGGAATATCGCGATCGGATGTCATCCTCACGCTCCCACGTTGACTCACCGAGAGAGTGATGACCCCAAGCAACACGGACTAAGTTAATAGTCTTGTTCTTGAGTATCTTCTTTCTCCGGTCCAATATAGACACGGGCCTCTCCTCATACGAAAGGTTGGTACCAACAACCAATTCCGAATGGTCTCGGATATGGCTCGGGTCCGGGATATACCGTCGCAATTGGGACACATGGAATACATCATGCACCTCACTTAGCGACGGCGGAAGAGCAAGACTATAGGATACATCTCCTACTCGCTCCAGGATATCAAACGGCCCTATATACCTAGGACTAAGCTTTTCCCACACGCCAAAGCGAATGACGCCGCGGTTAGGCGAGATCCTAAGGAATACATGGTCGCTGATAGCAAACTCTATGGGTCGCCGATGAGCATCAGCCCAATGCCGCTGGCGATCTTGGGCAGCTCGAAGACGATCTCTGATCCTTCTGACCACTTCAACTGTCTGGGCAATCATTTCTGGGCCGAGCATCTGCCTCTCTCCAACATCATCCCATGCTAGCGGAGATCTACACTTCCTACCGTACAGAGCTTCGAATGGTGCCATCTGGATACTGACCTGGAAACTATTGTTGTACGAGAATTCTACAAGATGCAGGTGATCTTCCCACGAACCACCGAAGTCGAGTGTATAAGATCTTAATATGTCTTCAAGAGTCTGGATAGTGCACCCTGACTGGCCATCTGTCTGCGGATGATATACCGAACTGAACTGGAGACGAGTTCCCAAACTCTCTTGCAAGCTACGCCAAAAGTGTGACGTAAACCTTGAATCTCGGTCCGAGGTGATACTGACGGGCACACCGTGAAGCCTGACAATCTGTCTGAGGTACATCTCTGCTAGCTGAGCCGTAGACTGCCCAACTCTAAATGGAAGAAAATGAGCCACCTTCGTGAGCCGGTCAACTATAACCCAAATAGCATCTCGACCAGCTGGGGATCTAGGCAATCCAGTCACAAAATCTATGGTCACATGCTCCCACTTCCATTCTGGAATCGGCAAGGGCTGAAGAAGTCCAGCGGGCCTCTGATGTTCAGCTTTAACCTGCTGGCAAACCAAATACTGAGAGACAAACCGGGCTATCTTCCTCTTCATGCCATTCCACCAGAAATGCTGACGAATATCACGGTACATCTTCGTGCCACCGGGATGAATAGAATACTGCGAACTGTGAGCTTCTGCCATGACTTCCTGTCTGATATCTCCACTGGGTACACAAAGACGAGAGCCGTGTCGAAGTGTACCATCTTCATGAATGCAAAACTCTGGCCTTCTTCCTGCCTCACACTCTGCTCTGAGCAGCTGAAGCTTGGAATCTGTAGACTGCGCCATCCGGATCCTCTCAACTATGCTGGACTGAACCTGTAGACTGGCCATCAATGCCACACTGGAAGGAAGAACCACTTCAATCCCTATCTTCTGAAAATCTGCCAATAACTCTGGTTGCGCCGTTAGGAAATAAACTCCGGCTCTCCGGCTCAACGCATCTGCTACAACGTTGGCCTTCCCTGGGTGATACTGCAAATCCACATTGTAATCCACCAGTAGCTCAAGCCATCTTCTCTGCCGCATATTAAGGTCCTTCTGGGTGAAAATATACTTCAGGCTCTTGTGATCAGTAAATATCTCTACTCTATCTCCGTAAAAGTAGTGCCTCCACAACTTAAGTGCAAACACTACTGCTGCTAGCTCCAAGTCATGGGTCGGATAATTCTTCTCATGATCACGAAGTTGACGTGACGCATAAGATATTACCTTCCCATGCTGCATCAAGACACACCCCAACCCTCTACCTGAAGCATCGCAATAAACTGTGAATCCTCCGGTCCCATCTGGAAGCGTGAGAATGGGAGCCGTTATCAATCCTCGCTTCAACTTCTCAAATGATTCCTGACTCTCTGCTGTCCAAACAAACGACACATCCTTACGAGTCAACTGGGTCATCGGTGCTGAAATCCTTGCGAAATCTGAAACGAACCGTCGGTAGTAGCCGGCTAATCCATGGAAGCTACGAACTTCTGCCACTGAGCTGGGTGCTGGCCAAGTCTCGATAGCCATAATCTTCTGGGGGTCCACTTCCACTCCTCCTCGAGTAATGATGTGACCCAAGTACGAAATGTGATCGAGCCAGAACTCGCATTTACTGAACTTGGCATACAACTGGTGCTCCCTAAGCGTCAGAAGGACGATTCTGAGATGCTGCTCATGCTCTGCTTCGCTCTTGCTGTAGACCAAGATATCATCTAGGAACACGATCACGAACTGATCCAGGTAAGGCATGAAAATGCGATTCATGAGGTCCATGAATACGGCTGGCGCATTGGTCGCTCCAAAGGGCATAACAAGGAACTCCCAATGCCCATATCTCGATCTAAATGCTGTCTTCGGGATGTCCTGCTCTCTGACTCTGATCTGGTGGTATCCTGACCGCAAGTCTATCTTCGAGAACACTGAAGCCCCTTTAAGTTGATCAAACAAGTCATCTATCCTCGGGAGAGGGTATCTGTTCTTGATTGTCACTGAGTTCAAGGTACGATAATCTACACATAACCTGGATGTACCATCCTTCTTTTTCACAAGAAGCATCGGGGCTCCCCAAGGCGATCCACTTGCACGAATGAATCCCTTGGTCCTGAGTTCTTCAATCATCTTGTACAAAATCTCCAACTCCGAAGGCACCATTCTGTAGACTCGCTCTGATACTGGTGCTGTCCCGGGGATCAAGTCTATAGTGAACTCGATCTCCCGCTATGGCGGCATCCCTGGAAACTCCTCTGGAAAGACATCTGGAAACTCTTCAACTATCCTGGGCAACTGCATTGCTGCTACTGCCATCCGCAATACTGGAGAAGATGGCTCCACCGCGCCTCTGGAAAATGAAAACTCTGGCTCGCCTGGAATGCTGAAAACAACTCTGCCAACATGGCAGTCTATCCTAGCATACTGGTTCCTCAACCAATCCATGCCTAAGACTACATCATAGTCTGCCATAGGGAATTCTATAAATCTAGCGGGAAACTCTCTACCGCTAACTACGATCCGACACGAGAAAAACACTCGATCTACACCCACAAGACCATTACCAGTAAGTATATTGAGCCTCACTGATAATGACTCGGGCTCCAATCCTATCTGTGTCGCGAATCGTGCAGACATGAATGAATGCGATGCACCAGAATCAAATAATACTGAAGCTGGAAAGGAGTTGACGAGAATAGTACCTGCCACTACCTCACCTGGTGCAACTTCTTCTTCCATAGCCATCATCATGGCCTGACCTCTAGCTGCGGGTCCCTTCTACTGGAAATCCCTCTGTCTGCTCTGCACTGGAGCCTGGGCACACTGCTGTTGGAATGCCTGGGCCTGAGGCAACAATGGCCTCGGGTACTGCTACTGCTGCATGGGTGCTGGTCCCCTAACCGATGGACTGGTTAGGTTGGAAGAGGAAGAACTACCCCTATTCGGGCAGGCTCCTATCTTGTGATCTGCCGCTCCACAAGCTAGGTACAATCCTTGTGCCCTACGACAATCTGCCACTACATGGCCTGGCTTCCCGCAATGAGAACATCCCATTACAAAAGTCTGCTTCTGCTTCTGCTGCTGCGGGTACATCGGGGTGGAATACTGAACCGACGTCACTGAGGCCGCCCGCCTTGGAGTTCCAATAGTCAATCCCCTAGCTGCCGGGACTGGAGCTGATGATTGGTGCATCTGACTGTGGGACCGCTTCCTACCTCCGGTCCTATCCACGATCCTCTGGGAGGTGTACTCATGCCTCCTAGCTGCCCTCAATACCGCATCGAACGTCTGGTGCTCGAACTACTCGACTGCCAACAAGATCTCCAAATGCAGTCCCTGTTGGAACCGCTGGGCCCTATCAAACTCGGTCGCCACCAAGGTGGAGGCAAACCTACTGAGTCTAGAAAACTTAGATGCATAACTGTCGACTGTTCTGCCTTCTTGCTTCAAGTTGGTGAATCTGGTCTGCAGATCGTACCGAGCCACAGCATCGAAATACTTCGTCTGGAATCTCTCTCTAAACACTGCCCAAGCAATGGGTGCCACTAAACCCATGGCTTGCGCTGCCCACCAACTGCGAGCTAAGTCCAACAACTGCAGGCGTACCACCACCACCTTCTCATTCTCAGGTGTTCTAGCTGCTTCCAGAACCACCTCGGTATCCTGAAGCCAAGCGTCCGCGGCAATCGCATCTTCGCTGCCGTCGAAGAATGGAGGGTTCAAGCACTTGAAGCTGTTGGCCGCGCTGTTCCCTGGGTGACCGCCTCTGGTGAAAGCATCTGCCACAGTCTGGTACAAGGCATCTCCTCTGCGATCTTGAGAAGTTATCAAGGCTCTGATGAGACCTACCAAGGTTCCATCATCCGGCTCGGCAGGCTGAATGGGCTGAACTGGGGGCTCTCCTCCAGTAGGTATAACTCTGGAGGCTACTCCGGAATGCTGGACTTGATCTCCAGGTTGCTGGTCCACGGGAGGTGTTCCACCTTGCTGATCGACGGGGTCAGGTACAGTGCCGCTGAAGAAGACGACACAAGGAAACAATAATGAAGGACCAGAACAGATCAACGATACAAGCCTGTGATCAGGTCAAGATTTTCAGGGATTTAAAAATACGGGCGGAGATCAAGGACGAATACTGATTGAGACATCTATTCGGTAAACCCTCACATTTCTTGATTGCCAAGACCTGCATGGGCTACCACTTAAACCATGTCACGCCCCAGAACCAGAATACTAGAGAGCGGGGACGAACATAGCCAGCTACGTATATTGAAATAAAGTCCATCTCGCTATACGGTCACGGCTGTCTAGATATGAGGGTTTACTACAAGCCAACAGTCTGTTAAGGTCAAGCCTACTATCTCAATCTCAAACAAATAATATAATCACAAGATGTTTGACCATCAAATATACAATAAAAGGCGTCCCAAATATTACATATCAGCTGATCATGAAGCTAGTCGTACAAAATGCTAGAACTAGCAAGAGTTAAGTCATACATGATCAACCCTAGGATTTGTTAATCATGTTTACAGCCCGTAGACAGACAGTAAGTAAAAGTGCATCGAGCTAACAGGTGCTCGTCGGCTAAACGCCTCAAAAGAATAATTTTACAATAGAGTGAGCGAAACAAAATAGAAAACCCACTCGTAGCCCGGGTTCCTTCTAGTCGCCACCATCGGGCTGGAGGTTCGGAAGATCCTCGGAAGCTGCTCCGAAATCTGGCCACACAAAACCAGCTGGGTCAAACCCCAAAAAGAGCAAGTGCCACAAAGGAGGCCACAAAATAAGAACAAAAGCCAGCATATCAGAACATAAGAAATGAAATAAAAGTGCAAGTAATAAAGAGCACGTCAGGACAATAAACGACTAGGGACGTGGAACCATTCTGGAAATCAGGTTACAACCCGTAAACCAAACAAGGACCGGGGTTGTAACCCTTCGCCTGAATAGCTCCTTGTCTCTACCCAATTATTGTTAAAGCAAGTAAAACAATCATGTTCAGGAGTACCAGGTACAGGGACTAGGCAAGACTTAGACAGAGCTAGACATCATTCATTCACAAGCGGCCAAGCAATTACTATGGCTTACTACTTTAACTAACTAGGGTTGTCACAAGTCTGATTACTAACAAGATGCAATGAAAATTTCCCAGTCCTAAGCCCTGCAGACCATCCAGTTATCCTTCCGCGGGTTGAGAGTATGGTTGGGTACATCGCCCCGGAGACGATGTACCCTTAGGTGACTTAGAGGTGCAACACATGACAGTGCGCTGGAAATGTGCTCTACTCGTCGGCAGGCTACAAGTCCAATTAAGAGCGCCCAGATAACGAGATTGCCTGTGACTGGAAATTCTCCATGAACTATAGTTTGATCTAGTCAATAGCCTAATCAATATTCAGTATGAATCCCTGACCGTGGGAACCAGGGAGTCACGTCCTAGACATGATACAAGACAAGACAAGTGGATTGCACAAGCAAGCAAGCAGGAATACCCATGGTGTCAAGTTGATTATACGAGTCAAGTTACAAGTTACAAGTCAAGTCAAGTCAGGAGTGCGCCGCCACGGGCCACTATCAAGTTATCAAGATAAATTATGTCAGGGTACTTGTCAGGAGTGCGCCACGACGGGCCACTATCATGTCAGGTTGGTCATGTCAGGAGTGCACCACTACGGGTCTCTGTCGTGTTATGCTAGTTCCTTGTCATACCAAGCCATGTACAATGGTTTGCGCAAGGGGTCAGGGGTTGGATTGCGCAGGGTGCCAAGTGCGCAGGTGCACAGGGCGCAGGGGCAAATGGCGCATGGGCCAAGTGCGCAGAAGTGGATTGCACAGGAATGAACTGTACAGGGGTGGATTGCGCAGGAATGGACTGCACAGGAGTGGATTACGCAGGAGGAATTGTGCAGGAATGAACTGCGCAGAAGTAGATTGCGCAGAAATAGACTGCGCAGGAGTGGATTGCGCAGGAGGGGAATTGCACAGGAATGGTTGGCGCAGGGCGCGTGCGCAATTGGCAAGTGCGCAGTCGGGCAACGGCCAGGCTGCGCGGTTCAGTACTGTGCTAAAGAGCGCAGACTGTAGATCTTCTTCTCCAGGCCGAGAAGAACACCAAGAACACCAAGAATTCAAGTTTTCATATCTTTGTCAAATCAAGGCCAAATCTAGATTTTCAAAGGTCTAACTTGAGTAAAATTGAATTCTCTTCCACATGGAAGCATCAAAACAAGCAAAAATCAAAGTTTAATAGATCAAAACCAAGGATTTCCTAAAATAATCAAAACTTAGATCTAGAATAATGGAGACTCCAAATCACAAAATTCCAAGTTCTAATGTTGATCTACATGTCCTAATCTATCAAATGGACAAATAAAATTGGGTGCTTATTTGTTGGCAAGGTGCACTTGCCTATTGGTTGGTGGAGGAAGAAGGAAGAAGAAGATGAAGAAATAATTAAAAGAGTTATGGAGGAGAGAGAATATTGGTGGAATTTAATGAGGGTGGTTGTGTTGTGTTGAGGGTGGAGTGTAGGTTAAAGTGCTCCAATGCATGTTAAACCAAACCAAACCAAACAAATTCTCCTCCACAAAATAAACCAAGCCAGGTAAAACCCAATTACGAGAACCAAAATCTGCAAGTCAAGTCAATTACAAGTACATGCCAAAATTCGAGAAAATAAATACAGGTCTGAAATACAGGCAAGCTTGACAAGGTACGTATTCAGAATATGGGTGTTACATAATGCCAAGCAAACCGAGCAGCTCCCACAGGAATCCCAGCTTAACCTCACAGCCTTTCCCTCCCCCCAAGCCCATCAAAGCCAGCCCACCATGGGGCAATCAATACCAAACGAGTACTGATCCTGAGCCCACATTAGCCCAGGCTCAGCCTGCCCATGTGAACCTACAGGCCACAGCTCCCATAGAGAAACACAGTTAATCCCAACTCTTCCCGAGCCAAAGTCCCAAACCGAGAGCCCGACTCCAACAGAAACCTATAGAAACCGAACTCGGCGCTCATATATACGGATCGAGAAACAAAAACATAAAACCCTAACCACCATAGCGTAATCCCAGCTCTGACGACGAACCCCCAGCCTCACGCGGTGCCGCCCTGGACCACCGCGCGTGGCCGCCGTGCGCACCGAGAAGATAGCCATGCGACGGGACATGGAAACGACAGCAGTAGCACATGGCTGTGAGAGCCCCAGTTCGCGTAGAGATTTCCGTCGCCTCGATGCACCATTTTGCGTATCGTCTTCACAGGTACGTCGACAATATAACCATCTTCGAAACCCTTCAAAGGGAATTCGTCGTAAACCCTTCGATCGACCAAGAACTCGACGCGAAGTCGATCCAAAAACTGTTCGAAAACAGAACAGTTTCAAAGGCCGACTACCCTACTTTACGGTCAGTTTTCTTCCATACCATGAACAATTTTGAAAATGTATTTGAAGGAAGTTAGGGACAACCTATTGGACAGAAAAACCTTTCTTTTACTTTTAATTAATTCGTTGTATTCGTCAAACAAAATCTGTTTAAAGTTCCTAAAAATCATGTTTTCAGAAATCTAGAAATCGCTCCACACGACGTGCGTCCCGCCAATCTGGACGACGTGGTCGCGAACCGAAGGCATCGAAAGCTGCATAACAGCTTCGTGGTCGTGTGGGCTTTGGCGGAATTCAAATTGGTCGCATGTGCGCGACGAATTTGATGCTTATCCGTCGAAATTCACCGTATCGTGTACTATGCAAATTTCTCAATTACTTTATGTACGCTCGTCAGATCAAGACGAAACTTGCGCCACCAGGACCGTATCATTTTTCTAGTCCTGTATACCAAGTTTGGTCCGATTCTGAGACAGTTGATAAAATCGCCGTATCGCGGGCCCCTAGTCCGACTCAACGGGTAATTTTGTGCACGGCCCGTCGGAATCCAACTTTGGACATACGGTTGGGTTCGTATCGGAAAACCGGATTCGTAGACATGTAGTTTGACGACTTTAGAGACCGTTGACTCTGGCACATTTTTCGGTGCAAAGCGGGTCCAACGGCGGACACCGTTTTACCGAAATTACCGTTTTGCTCCTGTGTCCAGAATTAGACTTAAGGACATGCAATCCTAGCTAATTTGACTATTTTGAGAATGTTGGCGATGTTTGTTTCAGCTTTCGGAGGCAGTTGTGATGACTTGGACTGTACGGCTCACTAGTTGACTATATTTTGTGGGATCTGCGTGCAACCTCCAGGCAAGTATACCTTGCCTCCCTCTACAGTTTATTTACATGCATATTTCTATTAGTATATAGTTTTACTAGTTGGTTATTACTTGTGATTTGTATATCGTACATGCTAGTATAGCTATAGTTCTTGTACATGGTTAGCCTTGTTAGTGCATATTGGATTGGTTCTCTCGTGTATCGTGATTGCGTCGTGTCGTGTCTTCACATGTGTCTTGACTGAGTCGTGTCTATAAGTATGAGTGAGTAAACTGCTATTCCTTTGTCTTTCCCACAACCTGCGACTCCACACACGGGGCGAGGGTTGCCTTTGCACCTGCGAGTCCACAATCGGGGCGAGGGTGACTTGTCTTGAAACTGACCGGCGAGTCCGCAATCGGGGCGAGGGTTAGTTTTCCATTGATCTACCAGCAGTTCATTTATGCATACTTGATCCCATATCCGAGTTCATAGTTACCTGTCAGTAGCCACTTGTCAGTCTCATGTCTAGTTCCTGTTTATACCCTGGTTATATTATTGCGTGATTAAAATATTAGATAGGCATGTTTTATGTATCTTGCTAGTCCTCTGAGGACCTGATGATCTCTTCAGGTTTAGCAATTGCATGGAGTTAGTTAGCAGAGCAGGATGGTAGAGGATTGCGATGTTTGATACAGGTATTTGCTTGTGATATTTCTTTACTATCTTTTCGTGCTTTATATTCAGTACCATGCTATACTCTGCATATTTATAGACTGATATCATTCTTGGAGTCTAATCGAACAATATGTTAATGGGCTACAGACCATGACCCATACTTGTTCATTCTTGTTTTATGTGATTCATGTGGATTGAGATATGCTTTAGATTAGATATGATACCCATGACCTTGACAGCTTATACGTACTCGAGTCGGGCTGGAGTCCGCTCAATACGTAGCTGGCTTGCTCACGAGCTAGCGTCCGAAAACCGGGTGCGGGTCATGACAAGTTTTTGTGGTGGCCCATGCAGGTCAGAGCATATCGTACCGGTTACGTAACTGTACTGGTACGAGCCTGCGACTTGACTAAACCTTAGAAATCAATCCACTCTGCTTTGGAAATTCTCCTAGAAATTCTCTACGTCCTTGAAAACTCCATATTTGCTCTCGATCATACTTCCTTGCTTCATGTACCATTGATTCTCGTCCCTTCCCATTCGGAGTGACGAACAATCGTGCTGTCCAAAATTCATTAGAAATCCTTAAATTATATTATATATTGCTTGACTATTGAATATTGATTGTTTATAGATATGAGGATTATAGTTGCCATATGCCTAGATATCTGCCGGTAGAATGGTTAGCAACTAGTTAGAAGACTATATGATTCTAGTGACATTGTTTTGAGGAGTAGTGTGATCAAAGGTGGGTAGAAGTCCTTGAGATTTCGTAGTTACAAAATTGCTAGGGGAAGGTTGTAAACTATTTTGATGAATTAAATTTAAAGAGATTTAGATAATAGTAGACTTTCTTTTAAATTTTTAGGAATAATTAGAAATTAGAATTTCGAGGACGAAATTATTTTAAGGTGGGTAGGTTTGTAGCTCCCCTTCCCGGAAATCTTGAATTATTATTTTTATTTTATTTATTTGATTTAAATGGTGATTTTTAGAATTTATATATAATTAATAAGTTAATTATTACGGTAGACGATTTTAGCCATGGTTGAGTTTTAAAGTACTAGACGACTAGGATTTGTGGCACGGAAGATGTAGCAGTGTGCCTTGACTAGTGTACTAGCCATGTCTGGGGAAATCTAGCCATAGGGATGTCCTAACTAGAAAAACCAGGCCAAGTTGTGACATGACCATTATAAATAGTTAATTATTCATTATTAATATTATTTGACATCTAGGTGACCCGGTCGCACCAAACTAGTCAAACTGAACCCGAACTGAGCCAAGCCGATGTAGTAGGATAGTGAGACCAAAGACGCCCATGTAGACGTACATATTGCATTTATTATTTGGATTTTCCAAATAGGCTTTCATATATCAAGGATTTATGTACATATTATATTAGAATATATATTTATATAATGCATATACTTGGAATTATACAAGATATATATTTATATAATATATGTATTAATGGCCAAGCCCAACACCAGGAGAATATATCTCTAAGGTTTATTTTGGACTCTTGGAGTATTTATGCATATATAGAAATATACGTATATATGTATAGATGTAAATATAGGTATATATATATAATTGATTATATAGGCTTATAAATAAATGTTATAATTTATTGAGGTATATACGTATATACGTGTTGTATAAAAATATATGTATATATATTTACATAGGTGTGTGTGTATATATATATATATATATATATATATATATATATATATATATATATATATATATATAATATGTATGTGTATGCATATAAATACTCGTATATATGTATAGATATATATATAGTTGGGTATATATAGAAATGTGTAGGTATATATAAATATATATAATCGTATATGTATATAAAAAAAAAAAAAAATATATATATATATATATATATATATATATATATATATATAATATGTGTATGTATATAGGAATATATATAGAAGTATATATGCATTTGGGTGTGTGTATAATCTATATATATAAAAAAATATATATATATTTATATATATATATATATATATATATATATATATATATATATATATATATATATATATATATATATATATATATATTCCTATTATTTTCTCTTTATGGGTGTATCGATATATATATATATATAAGAACAAAGGCATATATATATATAATATATATACATTTGAGAGAATGAAAGAAATAAGAAAGGAACCCAAGGCCCGAGCCCCCTGGCCCAGGCCAATGCCAAGCAAACCGAGCAGCTCCCACAGGAATCCCAGCTCAACCTCACAGCCTTTCCCTCCCCCCAAGCCCATCAAAGCCAGCCCACCATGGGGCAATCAATACCAAACGAGTACTGATCCCGAGCCCACATTAGCCCAGGCTCAGCCTGCCCATGTGAACCCACAGGCCACAGCTCCCATAGAGAAACACAGTTAATCCCAACTCTTCCCGAGCTAAAGTCCCAAACCGAGAGCCCGACTCCAACAGAAACCTATAGAAACCGAACTCGGCACTCATATATACGGATCGAGAAACAAAAACATAAAACCCTAACCACCATAGCGTAATCCCAGCTCTGACGGCGAACCCCCAGCCTTGCGCGACGCCGCCCTGGACCACCGTGCGTGGCCGTCGCGCGCACCGAGAAGACAGCCGCGCGACGGGACATGGAAATGACAGCAGTAGCACATGGCTGTGAGAGCCCCACTTCGCATAGAGATTTCCGTCGCCTCAATGCACCGTTTTGCGCATCGTCTTCGCAGGTACGTCGACAATATAACCATCTTCGAAACCCTTCAAAGGGAATTCGTCGTAAACCCTTCGATCGACCAAGAACTCGACGCGAAGTCGATCCAAAAACTGTTCGAAAATAGAACAGTTTCATATACCAACTACCCTACTTTACGGTCAGTTTTCTTCCAGACCATGAACGATTTTGAAAATGTATTTTAAGGAAGTTAGGGACAACCTATAGGACAGAAAAACCTTTCTTTTACTTTTAATTAATTCGTTGTATTCGTCAAACAAAATCTGTTTAAAGTTCCTAAAAATCATGTTTTCAGAAATCTAGAAATCGCTACACACGACATGCGTCCCGCCAATCTGGATGACATGGTCACGAACCGAAGTCATCGAAAGCTGCATAACAGCTTCGTGGTCGTGTGGGCTTTGGCAGAATTCAAATTGGTCGCGTGTGCACGACGAATTTGATACTTATCCGTCAAAATTTACCGTATCGTGTACTTTGCAAATTTCTCAATTACTTTATGCACGCTCGTCAGATCAAGACGAAACTTGCACCATCAGGACCGTATCATTTTTCTGGTCCTGTATGCCAAGTTTGGTCCGATTCTGAGACAGTTGATAAAATCGCCGTATCGCGGGCCCCCAGTCCGACTCAACGGGTGATTTTGTGCACGGCCCGCCGGAATCTAACTTTGGACATACGGTTGGGTTCGTATCGGAAAACCGTATCCGTAGACATATAGTTTGACGACTTTAGAGACCGTTGACTCTGGCACGCTTTTCGGTGCAAAGCGGGTCCAACGGCGGACACCGTTTTTGCCCGAAATTACCGTTTTGTTCATGTGTCCAGAATTGGACTTAAGGACAGGCAATCCTAGCTAATTTGACTATTTTGAGAATGTTGGCGATGTTTGTTTCAGCTTTCAGAGACAGTTGTGATGACTTGGACTGTACGGCTCACTAGTTGACTATATTTTGTGGGATCTGCGTGCAACCTCCAGGCAAGTATACCTTGCCTCCCTCTACAGTTTATTTACATGCATATTTCTATTAGTATATAGTTTTACTAGTTGGTTATTACTTGTGATTTGTATATCGTACATGCTAGTATAGCTATAGTTCTTGTACATGGTTAGCCTTGTTAGTGCATATTGGATTGGTTCTCTCGTGTATCGTGATTGCGTCGTGTCGTGTCTTCACCTGTGTCTTGACTGAGTCGTGTCTGTAAGTATGAGTGAGTAAACTGCTATTCCTTTGTCTTTCCCACAACCTGCGACTCCACACACGGGGCGAGGGTTGCCTTTGCACCTGCGAGTCCACAATCGGGGCGAGGGTGACTTGTCTTGAAACTGACCTGCGAGTCCATAATCGGGGCGAGGGTTAGTTTTCCATTGATCTACCAGCAGTTCATTTATGCATACTTGATCCCGTATCCGAGTTCATAGTTACCTGTCAGTAGCCACTTGTCAGTCTCCTGTCTAGTTCCTGTTTATACCCTGGTTATATTATTGCGTGATTAAACTGTTAGATAGGCATATTTTATGTATCTTGCTAGTCCTCTGAGGACCTGATGATCTCTTCAGGTTTAGCGATTGCATGGAGTTAGTTAGCAGAGCAGGATGGTAGAGGATTGCGATGTTTGATACAGGTATTTGCTTATGATATTTCTTTACTATCTTTTCGTGCTTTATATTCAGTACCATGCTATACTCTACATATTTATAGACTCATATCATTCTTGGAGTCTAATCGAACAATATGCTAATGGGCTGCAGACCATGACCCATACTTGTTCATTCTTGTTTTATGTGATTCATGTGGATTGAGATATGCTTTAGATTAGATATGATACCCATGACCTTGACAGCTTATACGTACTCGAGTCGGGCTGGAGTCCGCTCGATACGTAGCTGGCTTGCTCACGAGCTCGCGTCCGAAAATCGGGTGCGGGTCGTGGCAGAAGGGTATGGCTTGTATTGAGCTTTAGAGTGAAGAGAAGAGAAGATTGGATGATTGAAAATGAGAGAATTCATGGCCTATTTATAGGATATCAGGTAGGCAGAATTCGGCCAGAATTCTGGTTGGAATTTTCAAAAATTTGGCTGTTGGACAACTTGCAACCAGCCAACCCTAAAAATTAGGGTGCTGATTTTTAGGGGACAGAGTTCGGCCTGAACTCTGTGTGGAGGCAGAGTTCGGCCCGAACTCTGTCTCTAGAGCACAGAATGGGTCATTGGTCCAATGGGCTTATTTGGATGTGTGTGGAGCTTTTGGATTTTGGGTAGGGTATAGGTTAAGTCTCAAAAGCTCAGCACAACTCAGCTTACATAAGTCTAGACTCAATAAAGTTATAAAATACAGACTCAAAAATGACTTGCATTGCAAAACTGAGCTGTCGTCTGACTTGTGCTGGATGTAGTCTTTATGTGTCGTATTAAATTATCACAAGTATTATTTAGTCAATTCTATCAATATTTGGTTGACTGTGACTTTGTGTCAACATGTTGTTCGATAAGCCCATAAACATTCTTCAAGTTTTTTGTTCCAATTACGTTTATTAGAAGAGACAAACTTTTTGAGAAGTTTAATGATTGTTTTGTTGAAAGCTTCGGCTAAACCATTAGCAGCTGGATTATAGGCCTTCGACGCCAGATTTTGGATCCGATTCTTGTCAGAGAATCGATAAAATGCTTGACTGGCAAATTGTGGTCCATTGTCATAAATAATCCGTCTGGGAATCCCAAAACGATAAATGACATGGTGTTTAATGAAACTAACCACATTTGATATTTTTACTTCAACAAGGGGAGCCGCTTCCGCCCATTTAGAGAAATAATCCATTATGGCTAGTATAAACCGATGTCCCTTGACGGAAGGAGGGTTAATCGGACCAATAATATCCATACCCCAAGCTTCGAAGGGCCAAGAGACTGCTGTAGGATATAAAAATTCAGATAGTTGATGAATAAAATCAGCATGAATTTGACACGCTTTACACCGTCTGGCATAATCTACGACATCTACTATCATGGAAGGCCAATAGTACCCCATTCTTCGGATACGGTCCTGTAATTTTGGACCCGGTTGATAGGCACCGCAGACACCATCATGAGCTTCACGGAGTATTTGTTTAGCTTCACTCTCAGAGAGACAACGTAGTAAAAGTCTGTCATAAGAACGACGATATAACATATGCAAAGAAGAATCATAGTAGAATTGAAATGATCGTCTCTTGATTGATGCAGCTTCTTTTGGATCTTCAGGTAAAATCCCATGAACCGCATAATCAATGAACGGACTTCTCCAATCCCTTTGTTGAGAACTTGATTCTGTAGTATAACTATGCTCGATGTGCAGATTATTCTTAACACAGAATAAGTCTCGATCCAACAAAGTATTGGTATTTTGTCTTCTATTTGGAACATCTAAGTCTGCAGCTAAGCTAGCAAGAGCATCAGCTTCCAAATTTTGAGAACGTGGTACAAACTCGATGAAGAATCCTTTAAATGAAACCAATTTGATTACCACTTGATGATAAGGGATAAGGCCAGGATTTTTGATTCATATGTCCCTCTGACCTGATTAACAATCAGTTAAGATTCTCCATAAGCTTCCAGAAACTCAATGTCCAATTGTTTTGCTACTTGGAGTCGAATTAGCAGGGCATTATATTCGGCCACATTGTTGGAGCATGGCTCATTAAGAGAATAAGCACGGTATATGACAATTTTGTCGGGAGAGACTAGGACGATGCCTACTCCAGAGACAATATTGCCTTTAGGTCCAACCCGCGATGCTCCATCAAAATACAGTTGCCAAATGTCATCCTTCAAAGCCATGTTGCAATCCACGACTTCATCTGGAATGTCCTCATATAACTTAGAAGTTTCAGGTATAGGGTGAGCTGCTAAGAAATCAGCTAATGCTTGACCCTTCACTGATTTTTGTGGTACATAAACCATATCATAAGGAGTAAGCAACATCGCCCAGGTGGCTAACCTGGAGTTGAGGATGCTTGGTTTTCTCATCAACACCCAAATAGGATTTATTCTGGAGATGACATGAATAGTCTGTCCTGACACATAATGTCGTGTCTTTTGAATAGCAAAAACCAAGGCCAGACATTCTTTCTCTACAGGAGTATACCGTGTTCAGCTCCGACCATCATTCGACTAAGATAATAAATTACCTGTTCATGTCCCATATCACTTTTCTGTACAAGAAGAGCACCAAGGGAATGATCTAAGGCTCGAACATATAGCAAAAATGGTCTTCCTACCACTGGAGGCACCAGAACAGGTGGATTTGTAAGGTATTACTTAATGTCATTGAAGGCTTTCTGACATGCTTCGTCCCAGACAAATGATACACCTTTTTTTCACTACAACAAAAAACCCTTTTAATGACGGCTAAAAAGCGTCATTAATGACGAACCATGACGCTTTTTTTTTCACAGCAACCGTTATGAAAACGGATGTTATAAATGTTTTTTAAAAGCGTCATAAAATAACCGTCATGAATAGTTTCTATAAAAGCGTTATGAATAGTTAATATATAGTGCACAATTCAGAACAATTTTAAAACGTCATGAATAGATAATATGTATAGGCTCAATGCAGCACATTTGTAACACTTTATACTATTCAAATTAGCATATTTATAATGCTCTATACTACACAGTATATATTATATTCCAAAAACTTAACATTATATATCACCATCTTTATTACATTTCTCAAAATAGAGTACATATCAACATCTTCATTACATTCTCAAAATAGAATATCCAAATACATATATATATATATATATATATATATATATATATATATATATATATATTTATATATATATATATATATATATATATATATATATATATATATATATATATATATTTTTACATTCTCAAAAAAAAAATATATATATATATATATATATATATATATATATATATATATACAACTACCAAAATTGTCCACATCAAAACTTGGCCACATAACCAATAATCATGAAAGCTTCCCAATCAACTGTGATTGCGTACTCATATGCTCTTCCTTTCAAGTCAACTGTTGCAGGATGCACAGTACAAGCTTCCCAGTCGGTGTGGCTCCAGGACCACGTGAGTATCGCTTCACCGTCATCATTGCCTGCAATTAGACAATATAGAACCAAGCTATCAATTATATTGATTTAAGATTATTTGACCCACCTTCTATATGCCTATAACTGAAAAAAAAACACTTGAAAAGTAACAAATTGACTCAATTAAGTAAAAAAAAATGAAGACACTACCGTGATTGGAGTAGCACCGCATCGCCACTTATTGACAGGATGTTTCAAGTTTGTTACAGTAGCCATGTAACCATTCAAACCAGCTACTAATATATGATAGCAGATATGCCCAAGAACCTGATCATGACAAGCACAGTCATCAGTCACAACACAACTAGCAACTAAAGAAGAGAGCTACTTCTCTTTCGGAACTTACATAAGCATAGTTGCCAGCATCTCCCAAACCTGGAACGGTAAATCTGAAGAAGGGAAGAATGAAAGTGAGCAAAGGACAAATCACACAAGATCATAATTACAATGGTTAGACTAGTACCCTTTCTCATTTATAACGGGATCAATCATCCCTGTATATACACGAAGCCTGAAAAAAAAGATTATAATTTTGTCAAGAGTGAGCAAATTTAAAACATGTCAATTTAAAAAATTTACTCAGGAAATTTTTTGCTGAGCTTCTCAAGTGCTGGAGGGGCAGCAACAGCAGATATCTGCAGCAACAATTTACATAAAACTGGGATTGGACAAATTATTTGCTGAGCTTCTCAAAGCGTATCAGTGGATTGGACAAGTAAATCTGGGATTGCATTATCTACAATGGTACTGAACCGACAAAGACATTGTGGACTAAAAGTACCCCAAAGAGACTGAACCTGGAAGAATAGAGTATGGACTGAACATGTATTCAAATAGACTGATGTCTAACGGTCCTCGACTAGACAAATGGACATCTGGACTAGTACCTTAATCAAATAGGTCTATACATGAATGTTAGGGACAACATTCATATGTTGACTGATCCAAATGCAGGCAGGACAATGTTCAAATATAAGTGATACTTGGTGATGCAGGACAACATCAAGCGAGGGTAAAATTCCTAAATAGGGACTGAACATTTGTAGGATATATCACATATACTAAACACTAAAACTGGAGGAAACAAGGACTGTATATGCACTACACATTGGGACAGTCATATGGAAGCAATACTGAAAATAGGTTGAACATTTGCTAACTAAACAAACATTTATTAACTGAATCATCGAAGCAGAACCTCTTCAAGCAAGGGACTAAATCTGAACCTATGATACTAATGTTCAATCTAAATAAGGAACTGTGCAGTAATAGATATGGACTGACATACAAAACAGTATGGACTGAGCATGATAACTGATACCAATTTCATATCAACAATCCAATAAAAGGGTAACAATCCACATGGATGAGTGAACAGTCCTCTGAATGCAACAGTCCACATGGATACCAAACCAGTCCTCTGAATACAAATAAATCTCAAAGCCAAGATGGTAGTTCTTCCTAAAATAAGGGTTTGCATCCCATGGATATGATACAACCAGGAGAAAGAAGAGAGATATTTATGTGACTTCTGAACATTCTAAAAAAGAGCCTGCACTTTGGCATTCTACAAAAAATGTAGTTTTGTAAAGCCTACAACCGTCAAATGTAGACAAGTTTTCATCAGAATAGTTCCAAAAAATCGATAAAATGGTGGGAATAAACCCTGCTCCATCATTCTGTAGTTGTTGGCCTCAAGTATCAATTGATTTTTCGATTCTCATACATAAAAATGCTACTACGCTTGAACCATGAGCACATCCGGAGCCTGAGAACTCCAACACACAAACTCCAAATCTCCATAAAAAAACAAATAGGTAATGTTCACCTCAAGGCATGAGTAATGAAAGCTCGTTTCTCCACATTTGAACCACTTAAACCAATTTCAAATAAAAATTGGCACCAAGTGAGACAACTCTCACTTTCATTATTCAGATTCTCGTAACAAAACTGTTACGAGACCAAAATTCAAAATAAAAGTCAGAAACCTGAAAACTATTCAATTGATAAGATGGAACATAGCCACAGAGAGAGATAGATTAGAACCTGTGGTATTCATCATAGTTAAATGAGTACCATAACATGAAACATGAGAAGTAATGATTACCGTATCCGGTCCTTCTTTGAGGATAAGGTTCACCAAGTTATTTGCTAACCTTGTTGCAAAATCCTCCTCTGTCTCACCTGGCACTCACTTAAACTCACTTTTGTCACTGAAACAGTAAGAAGATAAGCAGAAGGATCAAGCAAAATACATCACGATTTGAAATACCTAGTAGATGGAAGCGCCAATAATGGGGGCAATCTGTGTGCAAAACAAATGGTGCTGGGAGATCAAACTTTTGATGAAGAGATGAAAGACTTTAAGTGAAACAAAGTGTTAAAAACCTCCTGTAAGAACTATTTATTCACAAAACTATGCATGGAAGGGAAAAAAATTCTCTGCTGAACTAAGGTAAGCCTTTCATAAGAAAAAAAACCTCAATAAGCAAAGTTTAGGACAAGAACGGCCTCACGACCAAATAACAAACAACTTCTCCACAAGGAAGACCTTAATTAGTAAAAAAAATTATGTAAGGGTAGAACAAAAAAACAATAGAAGTCATGTTTTTCGAGTAAAAGAACCACATATACAATTAAAATGGAAGAAATGCAAGCTTATATTACCCTGATAGACTGGCAGCTATTAAAGTTGATCCATGGTATCTGTCAGGAAAAAAATTGTAGAACATTACTTGGAAAAGTTGACCCATAAGAACTTTGCAAGGACTCATGTACGTTTCCATAACAATGAAGTTATAAAGATACAAAATAAACAAAGCTGATGATCAGATTGACATCATACGATTTTGCCCTTGCTATGAATTTCTTCTTATTTGGCCTTCCTAGTGCATTGTTGTAATACCAAACCAGTTTAACCTGAAAGAAGCAATTCATTAGTATATCAAATGATAGAGTTCCAAATTCAATAAACTAGAAAACCAAAATATAAGACCCTGTGCTTTTGTCATTGAAGGAAGTCACTAGGATGATAACTTAAAATATGACATCAAACATACACAAAAATGAAAGAAAACTCATGTTAGTCTCAACTTTATGAAGTTTGTTTAAATAATCTTGCTAGAGCACCGACCCAGTTTCTCAACAACAAAGAGAGAGAGAGAGAGAGAAAGAGAGAGAGAGAGAACAATGTATAGAAAAGTAAAAGGCTCCTATCATTATTTGTCCTTTTTATAGTGAGAAAACTCCAACTGCAGCAACAGAGAGTTCTCAGATATAGAAATTTGTCTGTGAAATATTCATGTAATAACCAGACACAAATTCGGGGTAGGTTGCAAAGCAAAATCCTACAGACATGCTAATGTGACCAGATAAGTTAAAGAATTTAGGTAAGGAAACATTTGTACAGAGATAAGAGCTTAAACAGGACGAGCAGAAAGAGTTGAGTGAAGGATGCATTTGGATTCAGATATACCAGATTATTTATGCTTGTTTATGAAGTTAGCTAAGAAACTCAGTTAACTAGTTTAAGCTTAGACTGACTTATCGCTTGGCACGAGGGTAAGGTAGTGCTTGCATCCTAGAGGATGTGATTGAATCACAGAAATAGCCTCTCCATAAATGAGGGCAATGATGCAAACATCTTGAGCCTCCTGGACCTGTATTCGCTAGAGCTTGACTTATGTATTTAGATTGTAGACTGATATACAAGTGTCAAATTATTCAGGTTTAAATTCAGAAAGTATTCAACTTGAACCCACACTCCTAACTCATATGTGATTCGTATTTGTTTCACCATATATATGATTCATGGTTCAATTTTCTGTACTCTGTTTTCTCTTATATCAGCTTTGTATCTATCTCCGATTTTACAAGTACCAATTTTTGCTCCAAAAACATTGTGTTTGTGATCCTTATTAGTGATAAATAACAAATACGGATATGGTAGGTACTATTACCCATACCCTCTCTGACTGCATCCCTAGCCATGTCTCTGAAAGAAAGTTCGGTAGGTGGACCTGACCGAACCTGAAGTTTGGAGCACGATATATAAGTGCAAAAGCTACTGCTAGTTTCTATGTAATACTCCAACTGAGTAATACCAAAAAAAATATTCATCACCATGTTTGGAGGTTAAAAAGATAGTTTAAGATGGAAAAAAATATTCATCACCAATATTCTTAAGGACCTCACTTGCTAGGCCAGTACTCAAAGGGTACAGTGTATCATCAAGATCTAATTACAACAAACACATTGCAAGGAAGAAAATAATTCAGTAATATTAAGGGTATGCGTATATAGATAGGCTGCAGGTTGACCTTGATAACTGACTGCTGCTGCATGGTGGTTCATGGAGGAGGCCTTTGCCTTTGCTTTCTCAAGCACAACCTCATCAACTAATTCAATCATGTCATGGTCATGAGTAGTGAACTTCCCAGCTGCTGCTGCTGCATCACTAATTTCTTCTTCATAGACTAATATGCTCTTCACCACCACCGGGAGGGACATGGCTTCTATTTCCTTTCTCTCCTTGTTCTCCTTGTACTTGCCCCATAGCACCGAGTAGAGTCCTGCAACTATCAAGATGCCTCCAAGTACACTGCAACAACAACAACAACAAGCATATATTTAATTAATTAAATGCTTAATTATTTTTTCTATAGTATGTATTGTATGATCATATATACATAAGTAGCAGCTAGTTGGTCATCCTTATAAGTACTTATCCTCCCAAATAGATCTTCTCAGCAAGGATGAAGGAGCCCATGATGGCCACTACGATCATCATCAAGGGGCTGAAGGCCGAAGCGAACACGGGGCCTCGCTTCTCTATCACCAGCCCTTGTACGTAGTACGCGATGCTCGATGTCACGATCCCCTGCACATTTATATATGTACATTGATTTAGCACACCAATAAGAAGGATTGTGAGATTAAGCTGAGATGATCACGTACAGCATAGGCAGCAGCAAGGAGGTTCATGTCCTAGCCGATGTTCCAGACGTTGGGCCTGTGCTCCATTACGAGGGTGACCGCCACTGCTTGCAAGGTCCCCATGAAGCAGATCAATGAGGTAAGGGAGAGCGGAGCAGAAGAGAAGCTCCTCAGTGTGTCATTAGCCTCTCCACGACAAACACATCTAAAAAACTTCACACAAGGGAACTAACTAAAGAAAGGCCATACCTTCTGATCCTCTCATCGGACCACAAGAGGGACACCATGTTCGACCGACGGTCGCCGTAGTAAACAGCAAAAGCTGCCGAGGTGATCCACAGGAAGTTCTCCAGCGCCCGGGTCCACGTCCAAGCCGGGGGCGTGGAGGACAGCGTCGTGTTGGACACACGGGATGAGGCGTCGTCCTCGAGATCGTCGCCACCGGACCAGTACCCCTGGCTGTGTCTCTGCCTCATATACCCGCCACCCCCCACCGGAGTTCCCTCGGACATTCCCAATCCCCCTTTAACTTCTCCCAACCGCAACAACAACTAATTCAAGCCTAGATGCCCAAGAATTCCCCCGCTTAAGAGGAATATAGATATTTGCAATCTCTTTTCGCAACAACAACAACTAATTAAAGCCCGGACGGTGATGAGAGGAAAGAGAATAGGAACGTCGACGGGAGGATCGGACTCATCGGCGGTGGAGAGATCGAGGCATGGGAAAATTTGGAAACCCTGGAAATTTGGGGAATTTGGAGGAGGATGAGGAGGAAGATTCTTGGGTTCTTCCTGTTTCTTAGTGGCTCACCGGCAACGTTACGTTAAGGATGAGGAGGAGGAGGAAGATTCATGGGTTCTTCCTCTGATTTGAGTTGGAGTTGGGAGAGAGGAGGGAGAAGAAAGGAGGAGAATGAGAAGACCAGAATGGGGGAGAGGAAAAATTTTGTTGAAGCACGGGCTGTTCTCAGCATTTTGCTAAAAAATTGAACTTAAAAATATTACAAGTTTGCCACCGCTCTAAAATATTAATAACGTTTTATTTTATAAACGTTATAAAAAGTCCAGAATTAGCCAAAATCGTCATAGAAAAAAGGTATTTCGAACTTTCATAACGCTTTTTTATCAGCCGTCATGAAATCTACTTATCAAGCGTCATTAATAGGTCTTTTTGTTGTAGTGTTTAATAGACGAGAGAAAGGTTGACAACTTCCAGAAAGATTGGATATAAATCTCCTAATATAAGCATTACGACCTTGGAAACCACGTAGTTCTTTTAGGTTGCGTGGATGACGCATTTCAAGAATTGCTTTAATTTTGTTAGGATCAACATGGATACCCTGAGAAGTAATGACAAATCCCAAAAATTTGCCACTGGAAATCCCTAAGAAAGACTTAGTAGGATTCATCTTTAGTTGATGTTGGCGCATCAACTCAAATACCGTCTTTAAGTCTTGAATATGATCATCTTTTGATCGACTTTTGACAGCAATATCATCTACATAACATTCAATTATTTTCCGTAGATGTTCTTGAAAGATGCTGCTCATGGCCCATTGATACGTAGTGTCACGACCCGCACCTACTGTGAGGGTACGAGTACGTGACGACACCCAGCCAACGTCGTAGTGTCGACGGTAGAATGCTGTCCTAGGTTACTATCTAATAATAACTCACGCAATTATATAATGTACTTGTCAAATCTCAACTCCGAACGGAGGACAAGTATAGATATAATGAATCTCAATCACAGTCTAAGAACGATATGATAGCACAGAAGATTAAAACTAAGACTAATAACAGAAATAAAACTGACAACTAATAATATAATCTCAAACAATTTCAACTATAAATCTCAACTTATATACAACTCCAGTTCTAAAACATGAAAGCTAAAACAGGACAACTAGCTAAACTCTCGATCACTCCTGAGTGTCGGGACCATAGGTAGCTAAGCCATCTCTTGATCCATAATATGTAGGGCACGTGTCCTCAGGACAATCATCTGTAAAATTTTCAACAGGTCCAGTCAGGACAGGAACGAGCACAATCTCATCTAGAAAACCCAAGTAAATGACAGAGAACTATAAAGCAGTTATAAACAGTTTAATTGATAAATATGGTAGTTTATATTTAGGTTGTGGTATAGAGAAGCAGTAAGATACAAGAAAGTAAAGTAACTAAAATAAGAGAAGAATGATGGCAATGAAGACTGTAAAATAAATCTAGCTGAACTAAGGTAACATAATAAGTCCAGATAGTAAATGTAAACAAGTGCAAAATCCAAGTAAATCTAGACAACATGAATCTGATACCAGGTGGTTCTAGTACAAGATGAGTCTGGTATAAGGTGAGTCCAGTTGGTGATCAAAGGTTCCAGGGTGAGTCCAGCCTATACTCTAACAGTGTGTTTTAAAATATCGGGATCGACATGTGAACGGCTGTAGGTAAAACGGCACACCGCACACTCGGCCAAGTGTGGGATGGCTATCGTTCTAGTATAATTCCAAGGGAGTGGTTCTAGTATTTGGGTATGTTCACATGCCTATTCCAATATTTCTCTGCCCAGCAAGTACAAGTGAATCCATAATCTGACACAAAAATAGGTATAAGTCCAACCAGTATACGAATGGTTCCAGTAAATAATTCCAGGGTGGTTCCAGTAGGTGGTTCCAGTAGGTGGTTCCAGAAATAGAGGCCAGACTTAAATAAGTGAGTGTCGCATAAAATGGATCCAACAATATCAAATCGTGTTTGAAACAGAGAATCAGATAGAACTAGCTACAACTGAAATATAGTAAACGACAAGTAAATGGAAGAACTATCAGAGAATGTACTCGCCTGCTACTCTGAAAGAGTAGTGTATATCAGATGTCTGCACCGGAGTCACAATATCCTAAACAGAGTAATATGGATTATAATATGTTAAAAATAAGACAAATAAAGTTTATGATGTATCTACATGATTTCTAGGCCAATCTAGGTCAAAGTCAACTCTAAGTCAAACCTGGTCAACTGTCTAGGTCAAACTAGGCCCAAGTCAAACTTGGTCAACTCTAGGTCAATTGGTCAAGTTAATGGTCAACTTTAGGGTTGGTCAACTCCTATAGGCTAACTCAACTAAACCATAGGTCTACATAACTTAGGATACCATGTATACCATATCATAAATATACATCTACCACATATATTCATACAATACTAGACTAAATCCTTAGACATATATATCAATAACCAATCTATTTCCTACCTAGCACAAACACAACCATGAACTAAACTAACCTTCCTAACTCCCCAACACCACACCCATTAGCCAACATGCCAAATGGCCTAACCCAAGCAAAGCATGCCAAACAAAAGGGGCCAAGCCTACCTAACATCTAATATCCCTCATCATATCCTACACTCATAGTGATACATTCACTAATACACTCACTCATACTCACAAGCCCCCTTCCTAGCACTTGATACCCTCATAACAGATATACATACCTACATATCTATAATATATATATACAACCTGAATATATATATAACATCACATGCATTTGGGAAAAGGAAAGGTTGAAACAGTGTCATGATTTCCCAGATTACCAGTGTTGAGTGTCCTGTGTGTGCCTTGGGTGAGTGAGTGAACGACCATACCATCTCAGTTTAGGATCAATGTGTGTGTCATATCAGTCATGTGACAGTGCCCTAATTCTTGACAGTGTATTCCAAACAGTGGGTGAGTGTATACCTTAGTTTGAAACGTGTGAATGTCACATTTGAACCAATGTGTGTGAATCAAACAAGTGAAATGGCATTTGTTTTCCAGTTTTATGCATCTCAGTCCAGTTCAGACCTAAAGCTAACAGTGAAGGGGAATAATCCTGACAGTGGGTTAGTCTCAGGAATTTGGGTTAGAAATCCTTAGTAAAAAGGTTCTCAGGAATTTCAGTTGACAGTTTGGAAGGGGGTATGTCAGTGTACATGTGGGAAGTTGTGTGTGTGTGTGTATGACAGGGATGAACTCAGGAACTGTTGTGTGAATGAAGTGTATGTATTTACTTGTGTGTGTGAGTGTCTGTGACAGATGAGTGTCCAAAGTAGTTGGCAAATCTCAGGTTTTTCCAGATTTAGGCATATGTGTGTGCATATGCAAATAGGAATGTGTTTAGTTACATGTAGCAGTCATGTGTAGGGATGTGCTATATGAACATAAAAACAGTGGATAGTTTCCAGGAATTAGAGGGTAATATCTAATCAATGTATTTCAAGCAAACTCAAGAATTTAATTTAAACCAATAATCAGTTGTGTATTACAGTCCCTAAGCTAATTAAATCCCAAATTCATTGTTAATCAACTAAATCTAACATGCAGCTAAACTCAGACTTATAGGGGGTTAATAATGTAGCAATAATCATGGGAATTATAGTTGAAACACATTTAAATTTCAGGAATAAATTCAGAGTTCTAATCAGAAAAAAAAAACAGAAAGTGTCAGTCACAGCCCTATCCAATATCAAAATCCCATATTCGTAATCTAAAACCCACACCAACCAACAATCAACATTAAAAGTAGTCTAATACACATGTATGAATTAGTTATGGCAAGTTAACATCAATTTAATCAGTTTAAAAATGGGATTGAACCTTCAGAATTCAAAAACAGGGAATATGTATCAGTCGATAGGGGAAATCGAAATTTGATCCATAAAAACTTGTTAATATACAAATTAAACAGTTGGTAAAACATCACACACATGTGCACGTGTCAAGCAAGGTATTCGTGTCCAACCAAGTGGACATGAACGTGTCCAGCACTCACAGACACGTATACGTGTACTGCACAGTACGCAGCGTCGTGCATGCGTGTCCCGTGCGTGACACAGGCCACGCGGTGACACGTGGCCTTGCGTACACATGCGCCAGGGGTAGGGCTATCCCTAGGACCACCTGCACAGTGTCCACGACATGTGTCGTGTCCGTGCCAAACGCGTATCAAACGCATTCTAGCGCGCGCAACGACAGCTCGCGCGTGTCCCGTACGACCAGTGCGGGGAGGATTTCTCCTCGCACACAAAACAAAATGCTCCTAAATTTTGGAAGCATGGTGGCATTCAATGCCCCAACACTCACACAAAATTTGGTGTGTCCACGTGTCCTATGTCGGAAGAAATAGACCCCGTGATGCAGGACACAGTGCACAGTGCACGGACAGCGTGTTCGTGTCCTCGTGTGAACACGACACGACTCTAAAATCAGGAAGAAAACATAGAAATCATTAAGCAACCCTAGATCTAGGATTCTATTCAAATACCTTTGCAAAATTTGCAAATCGAATTGGTTCGGGTATTTCGTCGAACACCTAGCCTATTGGTTCGATACGTGTCCGATACGGACACGAAACCTAATGCAAATGACACAAAGTTTCTACAGTAGCTAGGGGACACCTATTCTTAAGCCATCATACAATAAAAACAGGATTAAATCATAATTTGAGGGTGGTTACCTATGTGTGTCAATCCTCTAAGAAAACCCCAATGGAAGGATTCTAAATACCAACTCCAAAGCTCCAAATGAACCCAAAACTGAGATTAACCTCCAGAAATAATAAATATACAGAAATTAGAACCTAATGCAAAAGACTAGAATGAAAAAGGAGATCAAATGAATAAAATGGGAATTTTTGGAAGGGAGAAAAATACCTTTCTTTCTCCAAGTGTTGGAATGATAAAAAAGAGGCAAGCCCTAATGAATATGTGTTTATATAGGGTAGAGATCCCTATGTAGCTGGTCACTAGCTCAATAATTAGGGTTAGGGTTCACTAAATGGCCCATGGGCTTAAGTCATGATCAATCAAATCGTTAAGCCATAAGTCATTTCATGAAACCACACGCCATGACTTAAATTCACTAAACCAAATCCCCTCATTCTAAAACTATTCTCTAATGACTAAAATATGTTAACTCAAGTTAGAATAGGGTTACCATAGCTAGGGTTAGGTTCTAGGCTAGTCTACTAGGTCTCAACAAGTCAAAGTCAAACTAGAATTCACCAATTCATTAAATCATTAAATAATTCAAATAAGTCAAAATGACCAAATTACTCCTAGGCTAAAAATGATAATTAAATCATCCTAATGACTTGGTTAGGCTCTAGGTCATGCAGTCACTAGGGTTTCACTGGCAGCACATCCAAATCACAAGTTATGACTTAAAGCAGTTTTTAAATAGTTTAAAAATTATTAAAAATCACCAAAAATCATAATGTGAAATAAATATCAATAATAATTATTATAATTACAAAATTTCAAAATTACCCTCATCTGGAAAACTGGGTGTTATAATCCTACCCCCCTTAGAAAAATTTTGTCCTCAAAATTTAAGTCGGTCGTATTCCTTCTAGGTCAACCAACCACAATCAAAGTCTCTAAGCAATTTCTAACTCATACAATTTGAAGAATAATATATAGAGTCATGGTCAACCATAGCAGTGGAAGGTCTCATCTAGATGGACTAGTCATATTAGATCAAAACAGTCCCATGGTATCAACATGTAAGCAATATAGGGTGTTCTGCTGGAAAGATAAAGAAGCAACAATCATTAAGGTGTAGGACAGTCTATCATCCTATAAGAAACTGGTAAGGACAACTAGGAATTAATTATGAAGGGTTACCATTCCAAAGATGATCAAAATCGGAAGTTTAAAGCACGAGTGTCAATAGCATTGAAATCCAATAACACAATATATAAAAAAAAAGATTTAGTCCCGGCACGATCTAAGTTGATCAATTTCAGAATAAATCGAAGTTTGGGCAAGATAGAGAACGAGGCCATTGAAGTCTGAGCACGAGTATCCAAGATTTGATATCCATGTCATAATTGAATTAATTCAGTTGAATAAGACTCCAAACACTGGATGATAATGAGGATGACCCGGTCGACTGGTCACGATCAAAGAATTAGAATTTTAAGGATGATGGAAGGATATAGAAATAAGTCAATTTCCTCCTTTGGATAGGGAAACTAAACGTGATACCTTGGGTTGATCTATCAAGTACAGTGCCTTTTCTTCTGAAATATGTGAAAGGCAAAACGATAAAGAGTTCAAGGACGATGCTATTAAGTACAATACGTGGTTCATGAGCGATGGAAATAATCCAAAAGAGAATTGCCAAAGCTGCCGTGGATGAGACTCTAGGGCAAATTTAACTGTCTCCCTCCACATAGAATAATATATAAAAAATGAACCAAAGTGCAATAGGTTGATCAGACCATCATGTACCGGTTCTGATTAGACAATATGTTAGTGGGTGCCAGCCCCCAATAAAATATGTCATGATCAAGCTCGAAAAAGATAAGCTTGCAAAACTGGTGCTAAATTAGCAACATAAGATAGACAAAATATAAGTAAGGATAATGATGAAGGAAGTTAATAGTCTAAGATCCTTTAAACATCAAGGAGTGAGGGTGAATCAAAACAAGAGGAAAAGGATTTTCAAATCGAAGTTCATAATGAGATTCTCAAGGGTCGTCCAGGAATCTCTCAAGTAGTCCTAAATGTGATTGAGTACCTCTCCGTTAAAGCCTATCTCTCAATCCTATCGCAGGCTCGCAGCAGTACAACTAAGTCGCCGTACTACCACGATATCGTACTAATGCGACTCTCGACCTGCATGGGCCACCACTAAAAATGTGTCACGACCCGCACCTACTGTGAGGGTACGAGTACGTGACGACGCCCAGCCTACGCCGCAGTATCGACGGTAGAACGCTGTCCTAGGTTACTATCTAATCAACAGCTCACGCAATTATATAATGTACTTGTCAAATCTCAACTCCGAACGAGGACAAGTATAGATATAATGAATCTCAATCACAGTCTAAGAACGATATGATAGCACAAAAGATTAAAACTAATACTAATAACAGAAATAAAACCAACAACTAATAATATAATCTCAAACAATCTCAACTACAAATCTCAACTTATATACAACTCCAGTTCTAAAACATGAAAGCTAAAACAGGACAACTAGCTAAACTCCCGATCACTCCTGAGTGTCGGGACCATAGGTAGCTAAGCCATCTCCTGATCCATAATATGTAGGGCACGTATCCTCAGGGCAATAATCTATAAAATTTTCAACAGGTCCAGTCAGGACAGGAACGAGCACAATCTTATCTAGAAAACCCAAGTAAATAACAGAGAACTATAAAGCAGTTATAAACAGTTTTATTGATGAATATGGAAGTTTATATTTAGGTTGTGGTATAGAGAAGCAGTAAGATACATGGAAAGTAAAGTAACTAAAACAAGAGAAGAATGATGGCATTGAAGACTGTAAAATAAATCTAGCTGAACTAAGGTAACATAATAAGTCCAGATAGTAAATGTAAACAAGTACAAAACCCAAGTAAATCTAGACAACATGAATCTGATACCAGGTGGTTCCAG
Organism: Iris pallida; assembly: GCA_029216955.1. Taxonomy (NCBI): domain Eukaryota; kingdom Viridiplantae; phylum Streptophyta; class Magnoliopsida; order Asparagales; family Iridaceae; genus Iris; species Iris pallida. Next base: position 14,706,047 of record JANAVB010025598.1, on the reverse strand, counting down.
TACAAGATGAGTCCGGTATAAGGTGAGTCCAGTTGGTGATCAAAGGTTCCAGGGTGAGTCCAGCCTATACTCTAACAGTGTGTTTTAAAATATCAGAATCGACATGTGAACGGCTGTAGATAATATGGCACACCGCACACTCGGCCAAGTGTGGGATGGCTATCGTTCCAGTATAATTCTAAGGGAGTGGTTCCAGTATTTGGGTATGTTCACATGCCTATTCCAATATTTCCCCGCCCAGCAAGTACAAGTGAATCCATAATCCGACACAAAAATAGGTATAAGTCCAACCAGTACACGAATGGTTCCAGTAAATGATTCCAGGGTGGTTCCAGTAGGTGGTTCCAGAAATAGAGGCCAGACTTAAATAAGTGAGTGTCGCATAAAATGGATCCTGCAATATCAAATCGTGTTTGAAACAGAGAATCAGATAGAACTAGCTACAACTGAAATATAGTAAACGACAAGTAAATGGAAGAACTATCAGAGAATGTACTCGCCTGCTACTCTGAAAAGAGTAGTGTATATCAGATGTCTGCACCGGAGTCACAATGTCCTAAACAGAGTAATATAGATTATAATATATTAAAAATAAGACAGATGAAGTTTATGATGCATCTACATGATTTCTAGGCCAATCTAGGTCAAAGTCAACTCTAAGTCAAACCTGGTCAACTGTCGAGGTCAAACTAGGCTCAAGTCAAACTTGGTCAACTCTGGGTTAATTGGTCAAGTTAATGGTCAACTTTAGGGTTGGTCAACTCCTATAGGCTAATTCAACTAGACCATAGGTTTACGTAACTTAGGATACCATGTATACCATATCATAAATATACATCTACCACATATATTCATACAATACTAGACTAAATTCTTAGACATATATATCAATAACCAATCTATTTCCTACCTAGCACTAACACAACCATGAACTAAACTAACCTTCCTAACTCTCCAACACCACACCCATTAGCCAACATGCCAAATGGCCTAACCCAAGCAAAGCATGCCAAACAAAAGGGGCCAAGCCTACCTAACACCCACTATCCCTCATCATATCCTACACTCATAGTGATACATTCACTAATACACTCACTCATACTCACAAGCCCCCTTCCTAGCACTTGATACCCTCATAACAGATATACATACCTACATATCTATAATATATATATACAACCTGAATATATATATAACATCACAGGCATTTGGGAAGAGGAAAGGTTGAAACAGTATCATGATTTCCCAGGTTACCAGTGTTGAATGTCCTGTGTATGCCTTAGGTGAGTGAGTGAACGACCATACCATCTCAGTTTAGGATTAATGTGTGTGTCATATTAGTCATGTGATAGTGCCCTGGTTCTTGACAGTGTATTCCAAACAGTGGGTGAGTGTATACCTTAGTTTGAAATGTGTGAATGTCACATTTGAACCAATGTGTGTGAATCAAACAAGTGAAATGGCATTTGTTTCCCAGTTTTATGCATCTCAGTCCATTTCAGACCTAAAGCTAACAGTGAAGGGGAATAATCCTGACAGTGGGTTAGTCTCAGGAATTTGGGTTAGAAATCCTTAGTAAAAAGGTTCTCAGGAATTTCAGTTGATAGTTTGGAAGGGGGTATGTGAGTGTACATGTGGGAAGTTGTGTGTGTGTGTGTGTATGACAGGGATAAACTCAGGAACTGTTGTGTGAATGAAGTGTATATATTTACTTGTGTGTGTGTGAGTGTCTGTGACAGATGAGTGTCCAAACTAGTTGGCAAATCTCAGGTTTTTCCAGATTTAGGCATAGGTGTGTGCATATGCAAATAGGAATGTGTTTAGTTACATGTAGCAGTCATGTGTAGGGATGTGCTATATGAACATAAAAATAGTGGATAGTTTCCAGGAATTAGAGGGTAATATCTAATCAATGTATTTCAAGCAATCTCAGGAATTTAATTTAAACCAATAATCAGTTGTGTATAACAGTCCCTAAGCTAATTGAATCCCAAATTCATTGTTAATCAACTAAATCTAACATGCTGTCACGACCCGCACCCACTGTTTGGGTACGAGAACGTAACAACGCCCAGCCTACGCCGCAGTGTCGGCGGTAGAACGCTGTCCTAGGTCACAACATCTAATATTATAATGCCAAGCAGTTTATACTCCCCGAATGGGGGTGACATAGCAGATACAGTCTCAATCACATCTAAGGTAGAGCATGATAATGATAGATAAAACATGAAATCCAAAAGAGATACAGGAGATAGAAGTCTAAGTGTCTAAGATACAAAAACCCAGAAAATACACCTCAAACTCATATACAGTAATCCACGAGGTAAATACAACTCCAAACAAATGAAACAACTATCTAAACATCCTTTAAAGTGTCTTCTCTAGTCTAGCAGGCAACCTCCAAGCTATCTGTAAAATTTATCAACAGGTCCAGTCAGGACTGGAGCGAGCACAGTACATCTCAACAATTCATAGCAGGTTAGAAAATATAAACATGCAGTAAAGTAAGATACAAGTACTGAAAGAAGTGCAGTATAAAAACAAAGAGAGAACTGTAATAGAAATATCTACTATAAATAGAGAGCTAACATGTGGCTAGTGAGTCAGAGTACAATATGAGCATGTAAATGGCCTGGGATGATTCTGTGACGACACTACGGAATGATTCAAAGAAGATACTACTGGTGTATTATTCACATGTCCACTTCTACTCCCCCGTACCCCCAATCAATACACAAGGATCCAGCCAGGTTATGTTATATGATTCCATGCACGGCCCCCGAAGGGTGATACATGGATATCCCATAAATAGGGATTCTGGGGGTTACCCAACAGTGTAAGATTCAAGAGACTCTGTGATCATGAGGGTACATGTCACAAGTAATCAAATGAACCAAGAAGCATAGTGATACGCCATGTAAGTAAAACACACAGAACACGTAGAACCCGATGCTCCCTAAGGATAACATCTCAAGAAAGGATCCATATTGTACCAATCCGTGTGACCATCGTGACAGTACAAGTAAAGTAATCTACTGCAGGAAATAATTCTAAGCAGGATATGAAATTATCAGAGAATGTACTCGGCTGATATCTGAATGTCCAAGGTAAAGATACTGTCCGAGGATAGGTGTCTGGCTCCTAATTAGAACAGCACAGGTCACAACATGTCCAGAAGGGTAATATAAAGTACTACAATGCATTCTATATGAATCTAGGTCAAACTAGGCCAAAGTCAACCCTTGGTCAACTCTGGTCAACTGCACTAGTCAAACTAGGTCAAACTAGGTCATGTCCTAACCCATCAAGTCTTACTAGGCCTAACCAAGACTATCCTAGTAAGCAAACATCAATACAAGGCTATACAAGCCAATATACACCCAACTCTATATAGCATGCAATTATTCAATACTCAAATAGGCAAGAATTCATATTGGATATACACTAGGTAATCTATTACTTTAAGCTATATATGTCTACACATATATACACATGCATATATTGGTATTCAACATTCGGTCTATAATCTTGGCATTTCAAATGATTATATAAACATATATATTACAACACAATATGCTAACATATATATAATATACATACATAGCTAAGTTAACTGTATTCATAAATACTTATTTAAGAGGCTATGTGTGTGTATGTGAACATGGCAAAGGGGCAAGTGAGGGTTAAATGGGCATACATAGTGTATACATATCAAAGAGTGTCAAAGTGTAAGTGAACAAAGTGTCAAGTGTGATAGTGTCAACATAGTGTTAGGGGTACATGAGGTAATATAGGATTTGTGTTAACATAGAACATTATATCTCATTAACTTGTATATTGCATACATTACATCTATTATTACATTACATTCATGCTTGCATTCATTCATCATTCATTTATTCTCTTGTACTACTATATGCACCATACATTACATACTATGGAACCTATATATTCATTACAAGCCATACTTATACATGCTTACATTAGATATGATACTTATACCTCATACATCATTTATTTAACCATTTACTCATGCTTGTATTCTCTATTTAATTACATAATGCATATACATTAACATGGGTTAAAATCAAATAGAACATTATATTACACATAAGGGTGCAGAAAATGTATATGCCGAATAGTAACTCCTACTAATAATCAATACTATACCATCTCAGCATGAATTAAAATCTAGGATTAAATTATGTTATAGATCTATGTGTTAGCTTTCCGAAACTTCAAACGGATCGCGTTTTTGTTTCCGGAAACTCCCGGAATCGCGAAAACACCGAGAACGCGTTTGTCTTTCGTACAGCTGACACTCAAATAATTCTCTAGAAAGTTATATAAAGAATTAGGCCTATTAATACATATTTTTGGAAAGCTAACTTCAATACTCTTCTTTTAAAAAAAACGGGAGATTAAACCGAGCTTTGAGCTAGAAGTTATGACATTTCTAAGTTAGGGCTGAAATTAAAAACGTGGATAAAAATCATGACGGATTTGGGTAGTTTGAGACAAAAGAACACAAATATATAACATAATATATCAAGAACTCACTCTCTATACTAATATATATATGAGACACTATAGAACACATCTCCAATACAAAAATATGAGATTAAACATGTAATAATTCATTCATACATAACAACAACACATAGTGTGTCCAAATTTGGGATTTTCCCACATGAACACAACCACAACACAAAGGACACTCATATGACCTCCAAATGGACACAAAATGGACACAAATGGAGATACAACCATGGGGGTCATTCCTATGGGTTCAAAATAGACCTATATGCATGAGGAAATGAAAAGGAGAAGGGATTTATACCCCCCGGTAGATCGAATCGAAGAAAAGCCTTCCCGGAGCGACACCGACACGTAGAGATTCCAAAAGGACACGAACGAGCTCCGAATCCTCCCAAACTTGGGTAGCTTCCTCCTTGGCTAGAATAGAGAAGGAAAGAAGAAGATTTGGTGGCGAAATGGAAGGATTTGGTGGAGAAATTGGTAGGGATTGCCCTCTAGGAATTTGGGGAAGAACAAGAGAGAGAGTGTGGATGAGAATAATGAAATGAACTTGAGCCTATCCTCTCCCAAAGTGGCTGGCCATATGGGGCTATTTGTCCTATTATGGTAAGGTCCAAAATGCCCCCACTAACCTATTCTATGAGTATTAGGAAAGGGCTAATTGGTTGGGACTAAATTAGTCATTCTAAAGTCTCTAATCACACTAACCTTATCCATAATAATTAGTCTAACCTCTAACTAAAATATTTCTATCATGTGGACTAAAATTAATATCATATGGGCCATGCCTAACTAGTGTGTGGGTCCCACTAGAGTCAAACTACCCCCGGGTCCCCGTTTCAAGTCGGATTGAGTTGAAATTCGAACCCGACTCAAATAACCCCAAAACAATATCATAAATAATAAAATAATATCAAAATAATTCAAAGAGGTCAAATGCAAAAATATCCTTAGGCCAAAAATGACATTAAAATATCATAATCACATGGTTAGGCTCTAGGTCAAACAGTCTCTAGGGTTTCACTAGTAAAACGTCAAAACCACAAGTCATTGATTTAAATAATTTTAAAATGATTTAAAATCACCAAAAATCATATCATGAATTAAATATCATTATTAAAATAATTATAAACACGAAATTTCAAAATTACCCTCATTTGGGAAACTGGGTGCTACAACTCTACCCACCTTAGAAAATTTTCGTCCTCGAAATTTAAGATCGATTGTACTCCTTCTAGAGCCTCTAACCTACCCAATATCTAAGGTAACACTTCCTAACACTGGAATAATAAACGGACATCTAAAAAGTGTCAATCTAGGAATACCTCCAATACTGCTCTGCTGTACGGCGGTAATGGAACTTTAATAAAATATGGACTGGAACCTATATCCAAGGGACTGGACCTATTTTAAAGTGGTCTTAACTAAGGATGAAAAGGAACTGATCATAGGCTATAGGTATGCTCAAACTATTATCTTCCTATTAACCATCTATTAATACATTCTATTACCATAGGAACGATGCATTACTAAGACATATAGGCCCCTATCTCTCATAACACATTTATACTCACCAAAAGACTAGTACATCCTATCAAGGCTGATACTATAATCTCTCATAAATCTCATATGCTATATGTTTATAGACACACATCCCTACATCCAGGACTAACCTATATATATCTACAACCGATACTAATGGGATGACGTCCCTATTTCCCAACAATCAAGGTCAATTTTTTTTTATCTAAATCATGCAATTTAAAGGAATAGTATACAAGGTCAGGGCATACCGTAGCAGTTGGAAGTCTCACCTACGTGCACTGGTCATTCTAGGTCAAAACAGTACTATGGTATCAACACACAAACAATCTAGGGTGTCTTAATTGGGAAGGTAAGGGAACAACAATCATCAAGGTTGTAGGGCTGTCTACCATCCTATATAAAAATTGATCATTATCAAAATAAAATAAAGGCAACTACCAATTATCTAAAAAAAAGGTACAAAAAATCAAATTCAAAAATTAAGGAATTGAAAATCACTTGCATTGAAATCCAATCACAATATATATATATAGAGAGAGCGTTAGAGAGGAAAAAGCTAGCATTGTGTGTATGGGGGCGTGTTCATATGGTTAGATAGTAGGCGTGTGTGTACGTGAATATACATGAAAGTGTATATGAGGATTTGGATTTCAAACAATAACTATCAAGTTACACTAATCATGGCATATGGGTTAACAATCTACAATATACAATCTATTTAATCACAACTTGCATGGCTAACCATATATATATAAAAAGGTAGAGACTTAGTTATGTATTTATATATTATAACATGTATGCCTAAGCTCTATATATATCTATCTAGATATATAATCATAACATAGAGGGGAAAAAGGGTTAGGTTACATGACAGTGTATACTAAGTTAGGGTGTGTGTGTCCTTGTACAGGGTTATAGCTTAGTATTGAAAGGTTAAACCCAGTTTAGTTCAGCATTTACATACAAAATCTGAAAAGATGCTAACATTTAAACCATTGCAATATTAACATAATACAGTTTCAGATTTTAAGGTTTTGAACATCGCAACCAATCTCAATGGTCCCAATACATCCTAACATGATAGAAATAAAACCCTAACATACTATCCATATATTTATCTACGCATACAGTTCAATATTACATGTTAAATCTAAAATTGAACATTTGAAATCAATGTGAAAATGTTAACATATATTCAGTTTTCAAGATTTTGGAGAAATTTGAACATCAAAACCAACTCAATGTTTATCACAACCTATCATGTAAGAATATGAAACCTAACATTATATCCCTACAACAACAATGTACACAGCTCTAAATATTACATTTAAAACAACAATTTGAACTAACATTTAAAATCCAGTATTAAGGGTTAATATGCACACAGCCTCAGATTTGACAAATTTAAACACAAAACTCAATAAAAAAAATTTTTAAAATGAAACTCTAGGTATGACATACATGTGCAGTGATGTAAACATAACTAATAACATGAAATTTATATTTAACTTACGAATTTAAACTAGAAAAGCAGAAAACCAGAAATATTGGGGTTTTGAAAATTTAACATCAACGACATATTAATATTTATTTAGATAGGTGGAAATCAAGTGTAGCATGCATAAGTGTCAGAAAAGTATCCACTATATATATTCATATATATATTCTCATGTCCCAATATAAAAATCAGATTCTATACCAAGACCAACATTAGATTCTTACCACTATTACAAAACAGGTGATTGGTGTAATCAAGACGATTTATTATTATTTAATACAAGAATAATAGCAAGAAGGGAATAACGATAAAATCTATTTTGCTTATCTGTTTAAAAGAAGGAACCATTTTGAAATCCAGAGTTAAAATATCAAATCCAAGGTAAAGTCTAGCAAAATCATCGATTCATTGTATTAAGAAGAAATTCATAGAAGAAGTTACACAAAGGTTTATAAAATAGCTAAAGTTACTCCTAGGCTAAATAATGAGAAGCAAAACAAAACAAAACAATTAATAATTCCCTTTTTTTTGAAGGACTGAAACAAAGTAGAGAAAACATGTTCGAAAATATTTAAGGTACAATCTGATAATCATATGCGTCTATCAACAATCATGGTACTCTAAATCCTCGTCATACTAGTAAGCAAGGCTACGATAATCACAGAGCCCTTAACTTATGCATATATCTCTAGAATCATGGTATTTAACATTTTTGCGGTGCCGCTAGCTTGGCTGCGAAAACCTTAAATTCCCACACCCGAGAAATATATCCAGAGTCAGACTATATGTCCTCACCCTGCTGGCTAATGTGACTATAGAAGACTAGATTCCATAACATAGATGACCTAGCCCATATAATTTCATCTTGCCAAAAATTAAATTAAATCAACAATGAATACCCAAAAATCAAATCAAATTTATCAACGAACATCAAACTCAAAAATAAACAATATCCTTCAATCATATAAATATAAACTCGGATACTACAGCTAATCGTCAAGATTCAAAATTTAACAATCTTCCATCAAAATCAATAAATACAAACCCAAATTCAACAATAATCCATCAAATTCAACAACAGAAAATAAAGATAAAACAATCAAGGAAAAAGAGAGTTTTCAAATCGAAGTTAAAATAAGATTCTCAAGGGTCGTCCCAGGAATCTCTCAAGGGTTCCTAACTGTGATTGAGTACCTTCAAAATATATCCTAATCCTACTGCAGGCTGTAGTGGTACTCAAGTTCGAATACCACTACATAAACTCGACCTGTATGGGCCACCACTAAAAACGTGTCACGACCCGCACCCACTGTTTGGGTACGAGAATGTAACAACGCCCAGCCTACGTCGCAGTGTCGGCGGTATAACGCTGTCCTAGGTCACAACATCTAACATTATAATGCCAAGCAGTTTATACTCCCCGAATGGGGGTGACATAGCAGATACAGTCTCAATCACATCTAAGGCAGAGCATGATAATGATAGATAAAACATGAAATTCAAAAGAGATACAGGAGATAGAAGTCTAAGTGTCTAAGATACAAAAACCCAGAAAATACACCTCAAACTCATATACAGTAATCCACAAGGTAAATATAACTCCAAACAAATGAAACAACTATCTAAACATCCTCTAAAGTGTCTCCTCTAGTCTAGCAGGCAACCTCCAAGCTATCTGTAAAATTTATCAACAGGTCCAGTCAGGACTGGAGCGAGCACAGTACATCTCAACAATTCATAGCAGGTTAGAAAATATAAATATGCAGTAAAGTAAGATACAAGTACTGAAAGAAGTGCAGTATAAAAACAGAGAGAGAACTGTAATAGAAATATCTACTATAAATAGAGAGCTAACATGTGGCTAATGAGTCAGAGTACAACATGAACATGTAAATGGCCTGGGATGATTCTGTGAAGACACTACGGAATGATTCAAAGAAGATACTACTGATGTATTATTCACATGTCCACTTCTACTCTCCCGTACCCCCAATCAATACACAAGGATCCAGCCAGGTTATGTTATATGATTCCAAGCACGGCCCCCGAAGGGTGATACATGGATATCCCATAAATGGGGATTCTGGGGATTACCCAATAGTGTAAGATTCAAGAGACTCTGTGATCATGAGGGTACATATCATAAGTAATCAAATGAACCAAGAAGCATAGTGATACGCCATGTAAGTGAAACGCACAGAACACGTAGTACCAGATGCTCCCTAAGGATAACATCTCAAGAAAGGATCCATATAGTACCAATCCATGTGACCATCGTGACAGTACAAGTAAAGTAATCTACTGCAGGAAATAATTCTAAGCAGGATATGAAATGATCAGAGAATGTACTCGCCTGATATCTGAATGTCCAAGGTAAAGATACTATCCGAGGAGAGGTGTCTGGCTCCTAATTAGAACAGCACAGGTCACAACATATCCAGAAGGGTAATATAAAGCACTACAATGCATTCTACATGAATCTAGGTCAAACTAGGCCAAAGTCAACCCTTGGTCAACTCTGGTCAACTGCACTAGTCAAACTAGGTCAAACTATGTCATGTCCTAACCCAGCAAGTCTTACTAGGCCTAACCAAGACTATCCTAGCAAGCACACATCAATACAAGGCTATACAAGCCAATATACACCCAACTCTATATAGCATGCAATTATTCAATACTCAAATAGGCAAGAATTCACATTGGATATACATTAGGTAATCTATTACTTTAAGCTATATATGTCTACACATATATACACATGCATATATTGGTATTCAACATTAGGTCTATAATCATGGCATTTCAAATGGTTATATAAACATATATATTACAACACAATATGCTAACATATATATAATATACATACATAGCTAAGTTAACTGTATTCATAAATACTTATTTAAGAGGCTATGTGTGTGTGTATGTGAACATGGCAAAGGGGCAAGTGAGGGTTAAATGGGCATACATAGTGTATACATATCAAAGAGTGTCAAAGTGTAAGTGAACAAAGTGTCAAGTGTGATAGTGTCAGCATAGTGTAAGGGGTACATGAGGTAATATAGAATTTGTGTTAACATAGAACATTATATCTCATTAACTTGTATATTGTATACATTACATCTATTATTACATTACATTCATGCTTGCATTCATTCATCATTCATTTATTCTCTTGCACTACTATATGCACCATACATTACATACTATGGAACCTACATATTCATTACAAGCCATACTTATACATGCTTACATTAGATAGGATACTTACACCTCATATATCATTTATTTAACCATTTACTCATGCTTGTATTCTCTATTTAATTACATAATGCATATACATTAACATGGGTTAAAATCAAATAGAACATTATATTACACACAAGGGTGCAGAAAATGCATATGCCGAATAGTAACTCCTACTAATAATCAATACTGTACCATCTCAGTATGAATTAAAATCTAGGATTAAAGTATGTTATAGATCTATGTGTTAGCTTTCCGAAACTTCAAACGGATCGCGTTTTCGTTTCCGAAAACTCCCGAAATCGCGAAAACACCGAGAACGCGTTTGTCTTTCGTACAGCTGACACTCAAATAATTCTCTAGAAAGTTATAGAAAGAATTAGGCCTATTAATATATGTTTTTGGAAAGCTAACTTCAATATGCTTTTTTTAAAAAAAATGGGAGATTAAACTGAGCTTTGAGCTAGAAGTTATGACATTTCTAAGTTAGGGCTGAAATTAAAAACGTGGATAAAAATCATGACGGATTTGGGTAGTTTGAGACAAAAGAACACAAATATATAACATAATATATCAAGAACTCACTCTCTACACTAATATATATATGAGACACTATAGAACACATCACCAATACAAAAATATGAGATTAAACATGTAATAATTCATTCATACATAACAACAACACATAGTGTGTCCAAATTTAGGATTTTCCCACATGAACACAACCACAACACAAAGGACACTCCTATGACCTCCAAATGGACACGAAATGGACACAAATGGAGATACAACCATGGGGGTCATTCCTATGGGTTCAAAATAGACCTATATGCATAAGGAAATGAAAAGGAGAAGGGATTTATACCTCCCGGTAGATCGAATCGAAGAAAAGCTTTCCCGGAGCGATACCGACACGTAGAGATTCCAAAAGGACCCGAACGAGCTCCGAATCCTCTCAAACTTGGGTAGCTTCCTCCTTGGCTAGAATGGAGAAGGAAAGAAGAAGATTTGGTGGCAAAATGGAAGGATTTGGTGGAGAAATTGCTAGGGATTGCTCTCTAGGAATTTGGGGAAGAACAAGAGAGAGAGTGTGGATGAGAATAATGAAATGAACTTGAGCCTATCCTCTCCCAAAGTGGCTGGCCATATGGGGCTATTTGTCCTATTATGGTAAGGTCCAAAATGCCCCCACTAACCTATTCTATGAGTATTAGGAAAGGGCTAATTGGTTGGGGCTAAATTAGTCATTCTAAAGTCTCTAATCACACTAACCTTATCCATAATAATTAGTCTAACCTCTAACTAAAATATTTCTATTATTGGACTAAAATTAATATCATGTAGGCCATGCCTAACTAGTATGTGGGTCCCACTAGAGTCAAACTACCCCCGGGTCCCCGTTTCAAGTCGGATTGAGTTGAAATTCGAACCCGACTCAAATAACCCCAAAACAATATCATAAATAATAAAATAATATCAAAATAATTCAAAAAGGTCAAATACAAAAATATCCTTAGGCCAAAAATGACATTAAAATATCATAATCACATGGTTAGGCTCTAGGTCAAACAGTCTCTAGGGTTTCACTAGCAAAACGTCAAAACCACAAGTCATTGATTTAAATAATTTTAAAATGATTTAAAATCACCAAAAATCATATCATGAATTAAATATCATTATTAAAATAATTATAAACACGAAATTTCAAAATTATCCTCATTTGGGAAACTAGGTGCTACACATGCAGCTAAACTCAGACTTATAGGGGGTTAATAATGTAGCAATTATCATAGGAATTATATTTGAAACATATTTAAATTTTAGGAATAAATTCAGAGTTCTAATCAGTGAAAAAAAACAGAAAGTGTCAGTCACAGCCCTATCCAATATCGAAATCCCATATTCGTAATCTAAAACCCACACCAACCAACAATCAACATTAAAAGTAGTCTAATACACATGTATGAATCAGTTATGGCAAGTTAACATCAATTTAATCAGTTTAAAAATGGGATTTAACCTTCAGAATTCAAAAACAGGGAATAGGTATCAGTCGATAGGGGAAATCAAAATTTGATCTATAAAAACTTGTTAATATGCAAATTAAACAGTTAGTAAAACATCACACACATATACACGTGTCAAGCAAGGTATTCGTGTCCAACCAAGTGGACACGAACATGTCCAGCACTCACAGACACGTATACGTGCACTACACAGTACGCAGCGTCGTGCATGCGTGCACGTGGGACGTGACACAGGCCACGTGGTGACACGTGGCCTTGCGTACACGTATGCCAGGGGTAGGGCTATCCCTAGGACCGCCTGTACAGTGTCTACGACACGTGTCGTGTCTGTGCCGAACGCGTATCAAACGCGTTCCAGCGCGTGCAACGACAGCTCGCGTGTGTCCCGTACGACCAGTGCGAGGAGGATTTCTCCTCGCACACAAAACGAAATGCTCCCAAATTTTGGGAGCATGGTGGCATTCACTGCCCCAACACTGACACAAAATTTGGTGTGTCCACGTGTCCTGTGTCGGGAGAAATAGACCCCGTGATGCAGGACACAGTGCACAGTGCACGGACAGTGTGTTCGTGTCCTCGTGTGGATACGACACGACTCTAAAATCATGAAGAAAACACAGAAATCATTAAGCAAACCCTAGATCTAGGATTCTATTCAAATACATTTGCAAAATTTGCAAATCGAATCAGTTCGGGCATTTCGTCGAACACCTAGCCTATAGGTTCGATATGTGTCCGATACAGACACGAAACCTAATACAAATAACACAAAATTTCTATAGTAGCTAGGGGACACCTATTCCTAAGCCATCATGCAATAAAAACATGATTAAATCATAATTTGGGGGTGGTTACCTATGTGTGTCAATCCTCCAAGAAAACCCCAATGGAAGGATACCAAATACCAACTCCAAAGCTCCAAATGAACCCAAAACTGAGATTAACCTCCAGAAATAATAAATATATAGAAATTAGAACCTAATGCAAAAGACTAGGATGAAAAAGGAGATCAAATGAATAAAATAGGAATTTTTTGAAGGGGAAAAATACCTTTCTTTCTCCAAGTGTTGGAATGATAAAAAAGAGGCAAGCCCTAATGAATAAGTATTTATATAGGTTGGGGATCCCTATGTGGCTGGTCACTAGCTCAATAATTAGGGTTAGGGTTCTCTAAATGGCCCATGGGCTTAAGTCATGATCAATCAAATCGGTAAGCCATAAGTCATTTCATGAAACCACAAGCCATGACTTAAATTCACTAAACCAAATCCCCTCATTCTAAAACTATTCTCTAATGACTAAAATAGGTTAACTCAAGTTAGACTAGGGTTACCATAGCTAGGGTTAGGTTCTAGGCTAGTCCACTAGGTCTCAACAAGTCAAAGTCAAACTAGAATTCACCAATTCATTAAATCATTAAATAATTCAAATAAGTCAAAATGACCAAATTACTCCTAGGCTAAAAATGATAATTAAATCATCCTAATGACTTGGTTAGGCTCTAGGTTTTGCAATCACTAGGGTTTCACTGGCAGCACATCCAAATCACAAGTCATGACTTAAAGCAGTTTTTAAATAGTTTAAAAATTATTAAAAATTACCAAAAATCATAATGTGAAATAAATATCAATAATAATTATTATAATTACAAAATTCCAAAATTATCCTCATCTGGAAAACTGGGTGTTACACGTTGCACCGGCATTTTTCAGTCCAAACGGCATAACCGTATAGCAGTAGACTCCAAGGGGTGTACAAAAAGCAGTATGCTTTTCATCTCCTAGATGCATCTTAATTTAATTGTATCCAAAAAATCCATCCATAAAAGACATGCGCTTAAAACCACATGTATTGTCTATCATGACATCGATAATCGGAAGTAGAAATTCGTCCTTTGGACAAGCTGCATTAAGATCTCGAAAATCTATACAAACTCTGACTTTTCCATTCTTCTTCATAACAGGAACAATGTTGGCCACCCAATCTGGGTGTTATTCTTCACGAACAAAACCACATGTGATCAGCTTTTTGACTTCTGCTTCAATTGCGTCCATCATATCTGGTCGAAAATGCCGCTGCTGTTGTTTCACAGGCTTGGCATTAGAAAGAATATTGAATTTATGAGTAGCTACTTTAAGATCTAGATCCGGCATATCTTCATAACTCTATGCAAAGAAATCGATATATTCTTTAATCAGCTATATCAATTCTTCCTTTTCATCTTCAGAAAGATTTTTACTGATGAATATCGGCTTGGACGTAGTTCTATCTTCAACATCAATCTGGACAATTTCATCTTCTGTAGGTGGCTGTCGTTGTTCAAAATGAAGCTCCCACTGAGTATCCATTTGTTGTGCCGAAGGGTCATTCTCAAATGGTTCCGCTTTACCATCAGTTTAAACCATGTTAACTGAGAATATACACTCAAATTCATCATAATAGTCTCCCTCAGAATATAAGGATTGTAAAAAACTGGAAGAACATTCTTCTTCCATATCTTCCTTACATATGTGGGGTGTATCCGATTCGATGAATTGGATTTCTTTCGAATATAAAGATTGTGAAGAACTGGAAGAAAATTCTTCTTGTATATCTTCGTTAAACATATGGGAAGGATTATATCCCAACCCATGACGAGTTTTCTAGTAAAACGGATCACCACATAACGATAACCGTCTACCTTTGCCTTGGTTGAGACCTTACATAGTCTTCAAATCATATCCCATATTCTGGATAATCTTAAGAGGTTGTTGACTATATTTGTTAATTCAGATTCTTTCTTTATCTTTATTTCTAAGATCATCTGTCTGAATAACAGGGATATTTCTAGCCAGACCAAATACAATTTGGCGCTTGTTTTTTTTATCAGACGGAATCACAAAATAAGATTCTTCGTGACGTCTATAAGTTACACATGCTTGTGATGAAGCAGCTACAGGAAGAAGATAGGGAGAAGATGTTAGAAACCTTTGAGCATAAGGTCCAACATCGACATAAGGAGAAAAAGAATTTTTCTTATGGCCAATATATAAGTTTTTCTCTGTATTTATGTCATTTTTATATTGATGACTTTGATCATCAGAAGATAAAGTCATTCTTTCAATGAACTTGACAGCCATGTACTCTAAAAGGAAATCTTTATTGATATTAGAAAGTACAGAATGATCAATATTTATATCATTTACAAATTGACTACGCTTTGGATTGATTATTAACGGACCATCATCCGTCTTCTGTGTAGGCTTGTCAAGGTTGATAATCAGAAGTGGTTCTGGATTATTTGTACGAGAAGTATGTCCCTTGACCTTGATCATAAGGGTTTGAACTTGGCTTTTGACTAGAATCTACACAGCTTCCTCAGACGAAGCTCGAGTCCTTCCTTTAACCTTGATCATCAGAGGTTGATCATTGACAGGTTGGGGTTGAATTCGTTCCTTGACTTTAATCTTCAAAGGTTGATCTTCTGGAGGATCTTCATTGACAGATTGATCTTCTACAGGCGACCGATCTTCAGCCATATCAGATATTTCTTTCACCTGCTCCTGTTTGTAGAGTATTGAGTCAGAGAAATATACTTCAATACCCTTAAAAGGATTGATATCTGCAATTTCGGTCTTTACAACCCCTTGAAAATCTACGTACTTGAAGCATTGGTGGAGTATTGAAGGCACAATGTTATGCTCATGTATCCATGGTCTTCCAACGAGGATGTTGTAGGATAGATCTGAATTAATAACATAAAAGGTCGCCATAGTTCGAAGATCACCAATTTGAATCTTCAGACGAATCTTCTCCCGTGGTTTACTCTTTCCAGAGTTGAAACCAACTATTGTGGTACTAGTGTAAGTTAAATCGCTAGTAGGGATCCTCAATGGTCGTAGCATACTCTGGAGAATAATGCTAATAGAAGACCCAAGATCGATATAAATCCTATCAATTTCAGTGGATTCAATATACCCTGTATAGCACAGAGGCCTGTCATGATTATTATGCTGCAACAGCATATCTTCTTGTGTGAAAGTAATGTTAGGAATTGTCTCCATCATACTATAACATTATGGGCATGATACTGGTATATTGTCAGGACTCTTGAGTTGAGCTAAGGATGAATCAGCTTGTAGCAAAGCTTCACTCAGAGTTTTGCGGCTTTCTTTGGAAAGGCGAAGCAGCTCAAATATCGAAAGTCTAGCCGGAGTATTAGCTAACTGGGCTAGAATATCAAATTTGTAAGGCTTCATCACCACCCCTTGATTTGAAGCAGATTTCAATGGGACGTCGAAACAAACTGCTTTCTGTTTCCCTTTTTCAACCACAGACGGTTTAGAAGGAACATGAGATGGTTGAGCTGGTAATGTTTCAGCAACGTCGTCCGCCTTTTTAGAGATTCCCTCATATTTTTTGTGGTACTCTTTTTTAGATCTCGTACCAGCAAAGGTTTCTTCTTCAGGCTCATGAGAATGAAGTACCATATTACAGGTTTTATTCTTCATTCCCTTAGTCTTCTTCTTGCAAAAATTTTTATGAGGGACTTCAAATTCCAATCCAACAGTGAAGTTTTAACTTTGTAGTTGTAAAAGAAGTCGCATTCCTTTATCATAGTTCAAACCTTCCGCCTTTTGAAAGTCATAGCCCATTTTTATTCATGAGATAGACTGATTGTTGACTGTACAAATGAGTGGGTAGTGGACTTTCAAAAGATGATTTAACATAGAAAGAAGAAACAGAAACCTCTGCAACCATAGGAGAAGGAGGCATAGAGATTTCTGTAGCCACAGGAGAAAGAGGAATAGAAACCTCTGTAGCCACAGGAGAAGAAAGAATACTCGAGACAGAAGGAAATATCCCTGTAGGAGCTTTCTCATAAGCAGCAAAGACTTGTTATGCCCTGTATAAGGGGACACTACTCATTGCTAACCATTGCTGATGAGTAAGCTTGAGTTTGGTAGGAGGAGCCAAACTTGGAGGGCATATATTCAAACTCCTCAACCTATCCTCCAAAGGAATGTCAACCCAAAGATGATCCAAATTAACATGATCTGGAGTTACTACATGAGAAATCATATTGCAGGTTTTGACTTTCTTACCTTTCTTGAATTTTTAAGTTTTATCTTCATCTTCCATTTCAGGTACTAAATCATGATGTACCCACATAATTTTGCCATTTTTTAATATGAGAGACAACAATCCTTCATTTTTCTTTCGAGCAGGCGGAAGATTAACAATCTTCATAGTTGCCTTAGGAATTGGGACAATTCCATCTGGAACTTGCTGTGGAGGAAAACCTCCAAATTGAAGAGAAATCATATTAGTCGTAACCGTATGCTCATTATTGGTTAAAACGATGGGATTGGCATTTATCAACTCTTGGATTTTCTTCTTTAAGACGTAGCAAGCCTTGGTAGGATGATTTATGTATCTATGATAGATACAATATTTGGGATTGTCAGTCAGATTTACCTCATTAGGCCTTTTTGGCTCCGAAATATGGAGTTTGCCACTCTTCACAAGATATTAGAATATCCCTGGGATATCACTGTCATCAAAAGAGTATTCTTCCTTTAATTTGGAAGACTCCGTATTAGTTGGCGTCGCTTTGGGTTTTGAAAGATTAACCACTAAGGTTTCCTTCCCTTTCCCATTGCGATTGGCAGAATTATTACCAGAAGAGCCTTTCTTTCCTTTATCTTCTGAAGCAAAGATCATCCCATGTTCACGAGCCAACCTACCATTGGTCTCGGCTGAAACTGCTGCTATAATAAACGAGGCCCAATCTATGAATTGAAAGCCTGTAAAGACAGCAATTGTTGGTCGCAGATTCATCTTGTATGTGTCAATCAATGCTGAATCTGGCATACCCGGAGGCATCTTTAAAGTTGTATGTCAAAAACGTTCGATAAACGTCCGAGTATCTTCTTTCTCCTTTTGCTTGATTTCTATTAGGGAGGACATATTCATGTCCATTCCTCCCTCATAGAAATGGGAGAGAAACATTGCTTTAAATTTGTCAAAAGACGATATACAATTATCGGGTAGACTACGATACCAGTCATAAGCTGAACTCGTTAAACACCTGATACAAACTCGGGTAAGAAGAGCATCATTCTTCTAAAGATATACAGTCATAATATTAAAATAATTGATATATTGACTGGGAGAAGCCTTTCCATCAAATAACACCATCGACCATGGCTTAAATTTTGGAGGAAAAGTTATATCATTCCAGTAAGGAGGATAGGGTTGCTTAATCCCTAACCTCTGAAGTTGATCTTTGTGCTTCACAACTTCAAACTATGCTTTTAGCTCTCGTACTGCTTGAATAGCTTCACTATTTTGAGAAAGCACATTCGATTGAATAGTTGCTGGATGTACCGTGACCGGAGGTGGTACATCTTCTGGAATGATAGGATCTGGAGATGCAGAATTTTGATTGACAGCAGGCTCCTGACTAAGATTATTCAAGGGTATCTCAACCCCTTGACTATCTTGAGTTTGTGCTGCTACCTGCACCGGAGTTACTACTGCCGGCTGAGCAGTTTGCTGAGTCATTATTATTTGATGCATACTTTGCATCATAGCAAGCATGTCATTCAGCGACTGCTCATCCGCAGAGAGACGTTGTTCTGTATTAGCAGTTGATGTCTTCGGTTCATCCCCGATAGCATAGGATTCAACCTCCCTTGAACATACAGAGGGATTAGTATAGAGGTATGAATCAAAACTATCGGTTTCAGACTCCAAAGACTGGGGTACTCCCACCCTCTGAATCTGAAGTTTGTAACTGTCTTTTACTTCTCAAACGGGTATTCTGATATACTCCTTCGAAATTATCAAGAAGTCGATTGAACTGTTGTTGACCAGGAGTCTGAGACGAGTTACGTCTTGGACGTCGTCCTCTATTGGTATGAGATGCCATATTGACTGAAGCATATGACAACTCATGTTCATGGTCATCAACTTGTTGCTGAGGCAAATTGTAGTTTAACCGATCAAAAATTGACCGTTTAGAAGCCAAACAGCAACACTTGATTACAATCTGGTGACACTCACAATGGTGATTTTCTTTGGGGAGTGTTACAGGAGATTTTCTGTCTTTATGCTTTTGTACAAGCAGCTCGCATAAATCAGAAGGAGTGGAGGGAGTAGTCTTCTTGATTACATTCAGGACAGAGAAACATTTAGTCCCTTGCTTATAAAGAAGATTACTGGCTGCATTAGCAGAACCAAATTGTTCATTTTTATACGCTGAGAGTTGCATACGTAAATCCTGAGATTTTTGTGCACAAAGGACTCTATTAGCATTACGCATAATTTGAAGGTTTGGTACCTTGTGTAAAGCAGTGTAAGAAGGTTGTTGGTGAGAAACTGAAGTTTTACCAACAATAGAATTCATGTTCTTACACTGCATATGTGTAGGTAAATTCACTTTAGATGTAAAAGCATCATTGTGAACCTTATCTACTCTGTCACCGACATGAGATTTACCTTTACGCATAGAGCACAAAACATGAGTATCTGCCACATCACAGACGGGAGATTTTCCTTTACGCATGGAGCGTAAAGCTTGGGTGTCTACCACGTCACAGACGGGAGAGTGGTTTTTACGCACAGTGCGTAAAGCTTGATTTTTATGCGCAGAGCGTAAAACTTGAGAGTCTACCACGTCACCGACGGGAGACTGATGTTTACGCCCAGGGTGCATCACTGAAGTAGAGACTGCCTCGTCACCGACGGGAGTCTTCACAACAGGAGTAGGAAGGATTCCTTTGCCTTCAGAGACAACAGGGAGATCCGAGGATGGTTTGAACTTAGGAATCCAAACTTTTTGTGCTTTTCACGATTTCTGAACATTGGAGCAGCGAGTACTACCTCCAGTTCGAAGCATTTCTTCATAGGCAGTCTGGTCAAAGTGCACAACCAGAGTCTTCTTTGTCGATCCGACCGACACATCATCATATTGAGCAATTGCCTTCTCATCAGAGGAGAAGGTCGTCCCCAGCAGAGTCGCCATTTTGTTTCACTTAACAAAATGCCTAAAAATTGGCTTTTGAAAGAAAACTAGAAAAAGTACAAAAAGTATAAATTGTTCTGGAAAGTATTGCTATGGAAGTCTGATCTGAGAGCGATCACTTTGTTCCTTGGACCATATGATGATGATGAAGAAAACTATTTGAAGAAGACGAACAATCGGAAGAACTAAGTCACCAGAAAGGTATCGAGCAACGACACTGATGGCACAGTCGAATGCTTTCTTGCTTTGCTTCACCCTGTTCTTGAGAAAAAGTTGAAGAAATGCTTCTAGGAATATCACTCTGAAAGTATGAGTTTTCTCAGAATCTCCTCTCCTGTCTCTCTATTGATCCCTTGATGATGTCTGTATTAAAAATAAGTCTATTTATAGACTAGATCCTCTGTGCGTAAAAAGCAACAAAGTTGGGTTTTTACGCAAATTGCCACCCACGATGAAAATCATCCTCTACGCATGATAAAACGTGTCCCATTACTTCATAAATGGGGAGAGCACGTACACACGTTCCTTTATAAATGTGGCATGAAAGCCACATAAGCAAACCACGTTCTTCTGTAGCCAGAAAAGATCGGACGTAAAAATGTTCCAAAATATACTTCCTACGTAAAGTAGCAGACTGGACGTAAAATAGCCCAAAATAAGCTTCCTGCGTAAAGTGGCTGAAAATAGCCTTGAGCGTAAAATTAGCTGAAATAAACTTTACACACACAACAGCCTTAAGCGTAAAAAGCTCAAATAGCTTTCGTACGTAAAAGAAGTAATTTCTTGAGCGTAAAGTAGCCCATCTACACACTAAACGACAGTATTGGGTTTAGTGTAAATCAAATCCTCTCGTCTTCTGTGCAATCCTGCTGTCAGAAAATCATTGTGTCAGAACAAGAATCACACATATTAAATGTAACCTGACAGCCTGTCCTTCGCGTAAAGTTCAGAGGATAGCTCTCGCATAAAATAACTCGCGTAGAGAGTAGCTCGCGTAGAGAGTAGCTCGCGTAGAGTTTTATTCTGTTTGATTTGTGTAAAATTCTCAACTTCTTTGACTTAGTCTATGAAGCACTTTTTACGCTCCTACATCCGTTGCCTCAAGAGCACAGTCTTCTCGTCGCCCAAAAAGTGCAGTGACTTCGTTGTCTCCAAAATAACCCCTCATCGCCTAAAAGTACAGTAGGCTCAGATTCACCAAAAAGTGCAGCTCCTATAGCACGTAGTTCATCTACAAGGTGATGCCATGCCATGTGGATAATATGGCAGCTGTATCTTCTCGGATATGATTGGATCCAGTTTGGTATATCTTTTCAGATACGACCAAATTAGGTTTGTTTAAACCGCCGCTCTGATATAGAGGCAGATTCAGTTTGTTTAAACAGTTGTATCTTTTTTGATACAATCAAATCCGGTTTTGTTTAACCCCGTCGCTCCTAATATAAGGTCGAATTTCAGTTTGTTTAAATAGATGTTCTCTCAATAAGTGCAATACCTGTTCGATTTTATCCGTATAAGATAGTCGAGCAATGCGTATACACCACGTGTCAGTTGTTCGACCATGCTAATAAAGGATGATAACTGTCCAAGATCCTGATCACGGAGAATCCCTAACAACCGCCACGTGTCAGCTCAGTAGCAGCCTTCACAAAACAGTTACAACAGAACCTCCAAAAATCTCGTGCGCGCAATGCTCCTGCTGTTTGCCATGAATTATAAAAGAACAGAACAATTATATCGGAGGAATGGACTTTTACTTCAAAATACAAACTCGCTCGTACAAAAAAAGTCTAGGGACGAAAACCTAGGTACAACAACTAAGTACAATTATTTAGTTTTTCTGGGGGGTGGCGGTAGAGGCTCGAGAAAGCGACGACAGCTCTGCCTTACTCCTTGGACGATCGGATGCAGCCTTGGCTCCGGTGAAGAAATGCTCTTGGGCATGTGGGGAGACTCCCTTGCACCTTCGGTTGCTTGATCTCTGGATGTCTCTGTAGTACTCTCTCTCTTTTTTCGCTCCTCTTTCTACTTCTCTCTCTTCTCTCCTGCTCTCGTCTCCTGAATTCTCCAGGGTTTGCAAGGGAATGGAACCTTGCTATTTATAGATGTGGGGGTATGATCATTAGGGTTTGCAAATGATTGTCTCCCTAAGAAGTCAGCGGTTAAGGATCAATTAATCTGGGCCATTCATTCTGATTCTAGCAAATCTAGGTAATTAATGTGGATTGCATCAAATCTCTATGGGCAATAAATGTTGATTGCCATGAATCTTCGTGATTTGTGATAGCCTACCACGTGTCCAATTTGCTTGATTTGATTTGATCAGGACAATTATGACGATTGTAAAAAATCTAATTTTGTTAGGATTTGTTAGCACCCATAGTTCCAGGAAAGATAAGACTGCCACGTGTCTCAATTGTCGCGAAGAGCGTCACGTGTCTCAAATGAACCGTCCTAGCAGAGCCGCATATGGGTGGTCCTCTCAGCCGCATGAAGCATACAGCCGCATGAGGATGGGCAGCCGTATGAGGATGGACAGCCGCATGAAGATGGGCAGCCGTACGTGGATGGACAGCCGCATGGGGATAGGCAGCCGCATGCGGATGGGCAGCCGCATGGGGATAGGCAGCCACATGCGAATGGGCAGCCGCATGAAGTGAGCGGCCGCATGGAGTGACCTCGGGACTTGTTAGATTTTGCCAGCTGTAAGGAGATTTTCTCCTTTTTCCCATGAACACGCCATCATGTCAGTCATTGTTGCGTCTTTGTGACAGAGCTGTCATAGCCGTCTTTTGTCAGAGCAGCCGTCAGGGCATTAAATGCAGCCGAATATCGAGAAGGACTGTTGAAGGCCACGTGGCTTCTTCCTCGGTCGCATGGAACTATCCGAGCCGCATGGGCCCTTGAGCCGTATGGACTCTAGAGCCGCAAGGACTTCTGAGTCGCATGAGGATTCTGAGCCGTATGGGGATCTCTCTGTCGGAGCCGCATAGGCCTTTCTTTATTCTTTTCCATGCTTCTACAAGACGTCCTTCAAAGTTTTTAATTTACAAAATTGAAATACTTTGAATAAGAAGCATGGCCATGTAAAGACTCTTTGGGCCGCATAGGATGTTCTGGCCGCATGGATGTCTCAGCCGCATGGCCTTCTCAGCCGCATGGCCATCTGAGCCGCATAGGCTCCTTGCCACGTCTTCATGCCGCGTGTACAAATCTTTGCATTGATTGCCTTTGATTTGCTGTCAGATTTAAAGCCACTTTTTGGGGCAGGATCCCAAGAGTTTAGCCTTGAATAGTCGGATCGCCTTGATAACCGAAGAGTCGGTTCATTGCACATAGATCGATGCGTCGATCTATGGGCTTCGTCTATAAATAGCAGCATGTTTTGGAAAGAAGACTTCTTTACTTTCTGCTCTTGTCCAAGCTTTCTTGTCTTCATCTTCCTTTTCTGATCATCAGCAATGGCTCCCAAGTCCTCCAAGGTTGCGGCGAAGGCTGCGGCAAAGGATAAGGGCGTGGCTTCGACGTCGGCTGCGGCACCCGAAGCTCACTCCGACGTTCATCCTGCCGTTAAGGGTAAGGATTTGGACAAGTCATATGCTTCGAAACCCTAACAAAAGTCTGCTATGTTGCATGCTTTATGCACAAGCCTTTAATACAGACTGTTCGAATTATATGGGCCACATACATGTCCCATAACCGAGCCGCATGGGGGTATACCCCATGTCTGAGCCGCATAGGAGTTGTCTTAGTGGGCCGTATGAGCACTTCGTAAACCGAATCGCATAATGACCTGTCGATCAGATCCGCATTAGTCCCTCTGAATCGAGCCCGCATAAGCTAGTTTAAATTGGGCCGCCTGAGGCTGTGCTGCATCGAGCCGCATGAGCTCCCCTTTTGGACTGTGCCGCATAAGGCTCTGACCATCTTTTGACTTTGTTTCTTTTTATCTTTAATTCTTGCAGCAACCCTGCTGAAGGCTGAGATCATTGTGAAGGAAGAGTTGCTGCCCCCTTTCAAACAAGAATCATCGCTTGTTAAGGAGGAGGTAACACCAGAAGCGGAGGAACAGAAAGGAGAGCTGGCGCCCATTGCTGTAAAGGAGGAGCCCAGTCTGACGGCGGTAGTACTGAAAGTTCTGATCCTCCTATTTCGGATGAGAATCTTGCTCAAGTACATCCTTCATATGCAAAATGGTTGAGGGATTGGTATATGCGTCCCTGCAACTAGGATTAGTGGGCTCTCACAAATGTCCGTCTTTGTTTTAATACTTCTGTCTGTCTTTAGCTGCGGTTTATGTCTTGCTTCTTTTGGATATCGATGTAATCTCTTTACCTTTCGTCTGAATAAAATGATAGAGAACTTTTTTGGCTTTCTCGTGAGATATAGTCATGTGAATGTCACCGCCTTTGAATGACTGGGATACATTCGCCCTGTTCTTTGTTTTGTAGTAATTGCCCCAATGAGAGACTTTTTGTGTACCTATTATCCTTGGCGTATCCTGATTCTGGATACGGATAATAAGTTGAGAGATAAACCAACATACTTACTCAGAGGTAATGAGGACATGGCAAGCATGAGGGTTTCTTTGATGGAGCCTTTCCACTCAGAGGTAAGGAGGACATGGCAGGAGTGGGCTCCATGAAGGGGTACATAGAACGACTCAGAGGTAATGAGGACATGGAGGTTCTATGTAGGGGGTGATTTATTTTTGGCGGAAGTGAGACGACTCAGAGGTAACATCGACGTGGTCGTCTTGGGAATTTTGGGGATCTGTTACCCTTTTTGTGCACTGAGAGTGCGGGTAGTGGATCATGAGGGAGGAGGCTCTTTTTAGGAGGAAAGTTCAGAGGTATGATCATACATGACTTACTACCTAGGAGAGGCGATATAGATTTATCTGTAGTGACCAGAGTGTAAGTTCAGCGGTACCTACGGGTACATAACTCGATAATCTGGGAGAGTTGGAGTCGACATGTGAGTTCAGTAGTACGAAAGAGTACATGACTCGACATTCTGGAAGGTTTATAGTCGAAATATGAGTTCAGCGGTACCAGCGGGTACATAACTCAGCGATCTGGGATATTTGGGGGAAGAATGTGAGTTCAGCGATACTGGAAGGTACATAACTCAATAATCTGGGATTTTACGAATGTGAGTTCAGCGGTACCGGCGGGTGCATAACTCAATAATCTGGAATTTTGTGAATATGAGTTCAGCGGTACCGGCGGATACATAACTCAATAATCTGGGCTTTTGTGAATGTTGTTTAGACATAATATTTCTTCAGGAACTTGCCGTTGACGGGCAACATGAGCAAGTCTCCATTTTGTTTTGCGAGGCGGTAAGTACCGTTGGAGAATACAGCCTCAATAATAAATGGACCTTCCCACTTTGGCTGGAATTTGCCGACGGTTTTATGAGTCATAACCATCGGCCTCCGAACTGCCAGAACGAGATCACCCACTTGGAATGTTCTGATTTTAACCTTCTTATTGAAGGCTCCGGAGATGCGTGCTTGGTATAGCTCAATTCGTTGCTGAGCCAATAGGCACTTTTCAGCTAAGGCCTCCAACTCTTGTAGCCGATGATGGTAGTTATCGTTCGTCGTCAAATGGTAAGTGAGAGCGACACAGATCGAGGGTATTTGAGTCTCCAATGGAAGAACTGCCTCACTTCCGTACACCAGGGAGAATGGTGTGTTTCCCGTAGGCGTTCGGACTGTAGTACGGTACGCCCATAAGCATTCACTAAGCTTCTCGTTCCAGTCGCGTTTGTTGGATGATACGAACTTTTTGAGCAACTTAATGATGGTTTTGTTGAATGCTTCTACCAACCCATTCGCTGCCGAATTGTATGGTGTTGAAGCAATATTCTGGATGTGGTGCTTGTCGCAGAACCAATAGAAGGCGTGGCTTGTGAACTGCGGACCATTATCATGGATGATCCTTCGGGGCAGTCCAAAGCGATAGATGACGTGATGCTTGAGGAAGCTGATCACATTTGAAGTCTTTACTTCTGCAAGCAGAACAACTTCCGCCCATTTGGAGAAGTAATCCGTGATTGCGAGTATGAAGCAATGTCTTCGGGAAGAAGGTGGAGTGATCGGACCGATGATATCCATTCTCCATGCTTCGAATGGCCAGGACGCCACTGTCGGATATAGAAATTCGGATGGCTGGTGGATGAAGTCCGCATGGACTTGGCAGGCTTTCCACTTTCTTGTATAGTCTATCATATCTGCTACCATCGTGGGCCAGTAGTAGCCCATTCGGCGAAGACGGTCTTACAATTTTGGGCCAGGCTGATGGGCCCTGCAGACACCGTTATGGGCTTCACGTTCGGCTTCTTTGGCTTCTGCGTTTGACAGACATCGAAGCAATAATCTATCGTAGGATCAGCGATACAGTATTTTCGTCTCTATATCGTAGAAGAATCTGAGAGAACGCCTTATGATAGGGGTGGCTTCCTTTGGGTCCTCCGGCAGAATATCGTAGACTACGAAGTCAATGAATGGTTGTCTCCAGTCTGGTGCTTCGTCGATTGTCTGAGCGGAATAACTCGCCACGAATTGAACGTTGTTCTTGGGACAGACCAGTTCATGGCCTATCACATCCACCGATTGATGAGCATAGTTCGGAACTGCTAGGGAAGCGACAAGGCCAGCTAAGGCATCGGCCTCGATATTTTGGAGTCTGGGGACGTGTTCGATGAAGAACCCTTCAAATGACGAGATGATGTTGATCGCTATTTGATGATAGGGGATCATGTCTTCATGGCGGACTTCGTACGAACCCCGGATCTGATTGACGATTAACTGTAAATCGTCGTACGCTTCAAGATATTCTACCCCCAACTCTCTTGCAAGTTGGAGGCCAATGACTAAAGCGTTGTACTCGGCCACATTGTTAGAGCAAGGTTCCGTAAGGGAGTAAGCGTGATTGATCACCAGTCCGGAGGAAGAAATCAGCACCACCCCGACTCCGACGACGATGTTGCCCTTGGGTCCGGTCCTCGAAGCACCGTCGAAGAACATTCGCCATATATCATCGTGAGAGGTCGCATGCGAGTCGACGACCTCATCTGGGATTTCTTCGTATATTCTGGCCGTCTTCGGGCCTGGGTGGGATGCTAAAAAGTCTGCCAGAGCTTGACCTTTAACAGCCTTTTACGGATCGAAGATCATATGGTAGGGGGACAGTAATATTGCCCATGTAGCGAGGCGAAAGTTGAGTGCCCCTGGTTTAGTCATGAGGACCCTGAGGGGATTGACTCGTGATATAACATGTATGGTTTGCCCCGTGACATAGTGTCACATCTTTTGAATGGCGAACACTAGGGTGAGGCATTCCTTCTCCACGGCGGTATATCGGTGCTCTGGCCCAATCATCATTCGGCTGAGGTAATATATAGCTTGCTCATGGCTTGCATCGTTATTTTGTACTAGCAGAGCGCCGAGGGAATGCTCCATTGCTCGTACATAGAGCAGAAATGGTTTTCCAGCAACCGGGCCACCAAGACTGAAGGGTTCGACAAATATTCTTTGATGCTGTCGAAGGCACGTTTGCATTCTTCATCCCATACGAATGAGACACCTTTCCTCATGAGGTGGGTGAATGGTTGACATCGCCCGGAGAGGTTAGAAATGAACCTCCTAATGTAAGCTAACCTCCCTTAAAGGCCTCGGAGTTCTCGAAGATTTCTCGGAGGACCCATCTCCACGATTGCTTTCGTCTTCTCAGGGTCTACGTGGATACCATAGGAGGTGATGATGAAACCCAAGAACTTCCCGCTGGATACGTCCAAGAAGGATTTCATGGGGTTTATTTTCAAATTGTGCGCTCGCATCAGGTCGAACACTGTCCATAGATCATGCAGATGATCTTCCTTAGAGCGGCTCTTGACGGCGATGTCATCAACATAGCATTCCACTGTTTTGTGCAAGTGGTCTCTAATGATGATGCTCATAGCTCTCTGATAGGTGGCGCCAGCGTTCTTTAGACCGAAAGGCATGACCGTGTAGCAGAACGTGCCTATTGGTGTTCGGAATGATGTATGCTTTTCGTCGTCGGAAGACATCTTGATTTGGTTGTTCCTCGAAAAACCATCCATGAACGACATACGTTCGAAGCCGCAGGTGTTTTCGATCATGATGTCTGTGATAGGGAGGGGGAACTCATCTTTGGGGCACGCCTCGTTCAGATTACGAAAGTCGATACAGATTCAAATCTTTCCATTCTTCTTGAGGACCGGTACTATGTTGGCGACCCAGTCCGGATGTTGTTCCTCATGAATGAAGCCGCAGGCTATCAGTTTGTTGACTTCGGCTTTGATCGCATCCATGATGCCTGGGCGGAAGCGTCGTTGCTGCTGTTTGACTGGCTTCGTATCTTGCCGAATGTTGAGCTTGTGAAGAGCAACATCGGGGTTTAGCCCTGGCATGTCTTCATAGTTCCAGGCGAACACATCGATATATTCTTTGACGAGTTCCAGTAGCGATTCTCGCTCTTCGTATGTCAGGCTTTTACTATAGAAGATTGGTTTTGGAGAAGAGTCGCTGCCGGGATCCACTTGCATGACCTCATCTTCAGTAGGAGGCTCTTTTTGTTCAAACCGCTTCTCCTATTGCGCATCCAGCTATTAGGCCCATGGCTCTAATTCGAAGAGTTCATAAAAGTCTTCACCTTCTTCGTAAGCATCGGCGAATGCCATATTGACAGACAGGACCTGCCTGAATACATCCCTGATGCTGATATCCGAATCAGAAGTTGGTGATCCGGTTAAGTGTGACTGCCAGTCGCATTCCTCATCTGAGCTTTCAGGGGTCGTTGCAGGCGTAACATATCCCAGTCCGCATCGGGTCTTGTTGTAGTAGTCCTGTGGTTTGCCAGCCGGAACCGGCGACTTTAAAGGTAATCGTCGACCAGTGCCGTACTTCAAACCTAGCGTAGTCTCCAGATCATACCCCTGTTTTTGTATGAGGTATTTGGATTAGGGGCTATATAGATAGAGAGGCAGTCTCCCGGCGTCCGATTCGAGATCGACTTCTTCTATGGTGAAGGGCTGTGGATCATTCTTCCGACCAAAGATGATTGGATAGTCCCCTCCCTTGATTATGTATGCGGTAAGCGTCTTCCACGGGAGTAAGTTGATTTATGGTGTAAACATTTGTCACCTGTATATGTAGGTGAGTATCTATGCCGTGTTCTATAGCATACATTGTACAAAGCTTATGAAGCTCGATGTAGTTCAAAGATAGCCCTTGATTGATGAAGTAAGATATCTTTTCTAGCGGGATTACATCATCTGCGGATGGAACATCAGTGTGAGCGGCCACATACTTGGCCAATTCTGGTTCTTCTTCGGCCACCCCTTGTATAAATGAAGACTGAGATGATGACTTGGGCAACTTGATCTTCAGGGGTTCTGCTGGTGGAGCAGGACGTGGAGTCGTTGGCAAACTAGCGGCCCCCAGTTTGGTACTCGATGCTGGGTGGAGAGTTGATGGCTCGCTGGAAGCCCCCGACTTTGCATCGGGGTGACGATTCTTCTTGGGAAGACGTATCGTCATTGGCTTGTCGGAGGGATTGGGCTTCTCCGTTTGTGGCTGGCCGACTCTAGGCAGTCTGATTGTTAGTGGCTCCGTCGTGGGTCTTGGTGCTTGGTCGGACCTTGGCAGTCGGATTATCATTTGCCCCTCTTGTGCCGAGAGGCTGATTGCGTCCTTACGCAGAGCGGCCGTAAGGGGTACGGACTTGCCAGGTTTGCGAGCTTGGAGGTGGATCGTCAGAGGTTCTTCTGATCCTGTGGCCGTCTTAGTACGAGCTTGCACATCTCCTTCACCAAGGTGTCTCTTCGACTTTTCGTATAAGCAGGAGTCTGAGTAGTAGGATTCGACCCTTTTAAAGGGATCGATGTCGGCAAATTCTGTCCTCACGAAGCCGTATTTGTCGACATACTTGAAGCACTGATGCAACATGGAAGGCACGATCATGTAATCGTGTATCCAAGGGCGCCCCAGGAGAATATTGTAGGAAGTGTCCACATCTATGACGTAACATGTCACTTCTGACTGAAGATCGCCAATTTGGCACTTCAAGCGAATCTTTCCAATCGGGTAGCTCCTGCCCGAATTGAAACCGCTGATGGCGGTACTTGTTGGTGTCAGACGATGCATAGGAATGCGGAGATGATGTAACAGACCCTTCAGGATGATGCTTATAGAAGAACCAGAATCAATGTGCATCCGATCCACCTTTACGTCGCCGATGTATCCAGTATAATATAACGGACGATCATACAGGTTTGTTTTGATGAGCATGTCCTGTGGAGTAAAGACAATGTTGGGCATCGATCCGGTGCAAGCACTGTCTTGGAGATTTGCAGGCGGGCTCTCTCCCGTGAGGTTGACCTGAGCTAGATATGCGTCGGCGTTCTGGAGTGCATCGTTCAAAGCTGCACGAACATCCTTGGAGAGTCTCAGGAGCTCATATAATGACAATTTGGCTGGTGTGTTGGCCAATTGTGCCAATATATCAAAGTTGTAGGGCCTTTCTCGCCCATGAGGTGCCTCTTTTCAGAGGGATTTGTCAAAGTGAGTCTCCTTCGGCCTAGGCTTTTCGGTCGTCGGAGGTTGAGAAGGTCCTGGAACGTCAGCAGTAGCCGGCTGATGTTCTTCAGTCGAGTTATCTGGCGTAGGTTAGGATTGAGCACCAGGCCGAGTAACGATAGCTGCGGCTTCTTCGACATCTACAGAAATTGTGTGGCAGGACCTGACTTTTCTATTCTTTTTTTTGCCAATAGAGGATGGTGTGGACTGAGTCACTTCAGGTACCAAGTCTGGATGGACCCACATGACCTCTCCTCGTGACGTGGTAAAGGGTACTAGACCAGTAGCCTGATCTCGAGGAGGTAGAAGATTAGCAATCTCCATTGTTGCCCGAGGGATGGGTATCACGTCGTCTTGAGTCTCTGTCGGAGGGAAGCTGCCAAACTATACGGACACCATGTTGGCTGCTACGGTTACCGCCTCGAAATCAATGGTCAGAGCCTTCGAATCGATGAGATGTTGGATGTATCGCTTCAGTTGGT
The DNA here is from genome assembly GCA_029216955.1 of Iris pallida. Classification (NCBI taxonomy): domain Eukaryota; kingdom Viridiplantae; phylum Streptophyta; class Magnoliopsida; order Asparagales; family Iridaceae; genus Iris; species Iris pallida. The sequence continues at coordinate 14,674,096 of JANAVB010025598.1, read as the reverse complement.
AGCAGTCGTGTGTAGCATGGTGGACGTAGCGATGGTAATTAATGACAGTAGTTTGGGTTCTCTATTTCTGCCGGCCGAGGTTCCCGTCTTGGTGGAGGAAGCTGAATTCTATTCCCTTGTATGAGAATGTCCAAGATGGGATTTACATGGCCGTCTTCGAAGGAGTAAGTCATTTGCGGCCATTGCTTGTCTGCCGGTTTTGACTCAAGTTTCTGGGCTGTGTCGGTCACCATAGCCTGCTTGTCCTTGTTGTCCCGATTGTTGGAGGAGTTACCACCATTGTTGTTGTTGGTATTAGGGCGCTTGCCCTTGTCCTCTCCCTCCGAGATGTGCAATCCCAGTTGGCGAGCCTTCTTCAACCTGTCCTCGGCGCTAGTGGCACTGATGATGAACGTCTTCCAGTCCTTAAATTGACTTTCATCCATCCAGAGGTTGATTGTTGGGAGTAGTCTCTTTTGGCAAATTTTAATTAAGGAGGAATCCGGATTACCAGACGGCAACTTCATTGCGGTTTGGCGAAATCGCTCAATATAGTTCCTTGTCAGCTCTTTCTCCTCTTGAAGGACGTCCATGAGGGTGGACATTGTGATGTCCTGTCCTACTTCGTAGAATCTCTCCAAGAACATGCGCTTGAAGCTGACGAAGGAGTGGATGCAGTTGTCTGGCAGGTTACGGTACCAATCGAAGGCGACACCTTCCAATGCCCCGATGAATAATCGTGTAAGGATGGCATCGTCATGGGGCAGATGGTCGGTGGTGACCTTGAAGTAAGTGATGTACCTACTTGCAGAGGTCTTTCCATCATATGGATTGATATGGAATGGTTTATACTTTGGTGGGAAGGGAACATCTCTCCACGCAGCGGGATACGGTTGTCGTATCCTGAGGTCTTGGCAGTTTTCTCGGGCGTGGAACATGGCTCGGAGCTCCTGGACCTCTCTTCTTGCTTCCCTGGCCTCATCCGCAGCGGTGGAAGCTGACATTTCAGGATGATTATTGCCCGGGTTTGGTGCCGCTGAGTTCGAGTCCACATTGACCGCGGGACCCAAGTTTGTTTGGCCAGGCGTCCCTCCTTGCAGAGTAGGGAGGGCTGCTTTGATCTCGTCCACCGATTTGACCAAAGTGCGCAGTATGGCCTCCAAAGTGTCGATGCGTTGGCGATCACTGGGACCATCTTGTTCATTATTTGTCATGAATGCCGTTCTCACATGAGTAGAAGTAGAAGGGACGGCGGACGACGTGCCTTCCGAATCATACTCCTGTACCGAGAAGTCATCAGGGTATGTGGGAATGTTCTCCTCTGGTTCGGACTCAGAAAGAATAGTACCCCCAGCTTCGGAGCTTGCCTCGTTTTGAGAGTCATGGACACCCTCGGGGACGTCGGACCCTGCTGTATCTGATGGAAGAGCTGTTTCCTCGGGCTCATCTCCTTGGAACATCGGACTATCGTGGATGTTCGGGGGAGTGCTACCCCCAGTTTCAGCGACCTCCAGTGATGTGGATGATGAATCTCCCACTGTAGCAGATTTCGTCTTTGAACGGGTACCTTGGAAAACTCCGGGGGCGGGCAACCGTTTAGACGACAGTTTTTTAGTCACAGTGGTTGAAATCTTCGGGCTGGAAACGTTTATCTTCTTCCCTCTCCCATCGACGGGGATTTTCTGAGTAGAGTTGTAGGAGACGACGGGAGGCGCCTCATCCTCTGAGCTCGGCTGTTGTAATCTTTGAAAGACGGACTGTCGGTCTTCTCATACCGTCGCGTTGTTGCAACAGCAGTTGACGATGACTTGGGTGCAGTGACGTCCGTGGAAGGACTCTTTGCACCCCGAGGCCTCTTCTCTTTCCTTGCGCTTGTGGAGGATAGCCTCACACAAGTCAGATGGGTCTGGAATGACCATGTTTGCTCCCTGGGTTTTGGAAGACTTTTTGGAACCACTTTGTCCGTTTGCCGCCGGGGGCTGGACTCGAGTGGTTCTGTACAACTTTCCATCAGAGGTCCGCATAACAGTATATGGAGCGCTCGGATGGTCAGAGGTGGGGACATCGGACTGAGCTCGCCAAGCTCGTGCTGTCCTAGACTTCTTCACTCTAGTGCGTGAGGGCACATAGTAGGAAGAGTCTAAGTGGTGTTGCAGAGAGTCAGACATATTTTCTCGGGAGCATGAGAGATCAGGACCATAGGAGAGGCGATCGAAGACTGAGCCTGAGCCACGTGGAGCAGACAGTATGCGGCTGGAATCAACAGTCTTCATGCGGCTGGCTATCGTAGCCGCATGGGCTTTCTTCATGCGGCTGGAAGTCTCGACCGCATAAGTATTCTCTATACGGCTGGAAATCTTGGCCGCATGGGCATTCTGCATCTGGCTGGCAGTTTCGGCCGCATGTACATCATGCATGCGGCTGGCAAGCTTGGTCGCATGAATGTTCAGCCTGCGGCTAGTTCCTTTGTTCGGCTTCTTCCTGGAGCACATAGAATTACTCTTTGCCCCTGCAAGTCAAACATCGTAGTGCTTTCCTCTGCCGGACTTGGGGACAGCAGAGTCTTCTATGGCTTGAAATAGGGCCGCATAAGAGTTGCCTTCGCCGTCTTGCGCAGCAGAGAGTACTCTGTCCAGAGCTTGGGGAGGAGCAAATGATTTTGGCCTCCACTCCCTGCGAGCCTTCTTTGTGCGGGTTCGCTTCTGGACTGGGCCAGCGCTCCCGTCGGAGAGCATTTCTTCAAACGCCTGTTGGTCGAAGCGGACGACCATCTTCTGTTGTGTGGAGCCAAGTTTGGCTGTATCCGATTACGTCACCAACTTCTCAGCCATGGAGAAGTTTGTCCCCAGCAGAGTCGCCATCGTGTTTGCCATGAATTATAAAAGAACGGAACAATTATATCGGAGGACTGGACTTTTACTTCACAATACAAACTCGCTCGTACAAAGAAAGCCTAGGGACGAAAACCTAGGTACAGCAATCTAAGTACAATTGTTTAGTTTTTCTGGGGGTGACGGTAGAGGCTCGGGAAAGCGACGGCAGCTCTGCCTTACTCCTTGGACGATCGGATGCAGCCTTGGCTCCGGTGAAGAAATGCTCTTGGACGTGTGGGGAGACTCCCTTGCACCTTCGGTTGCTAGATCTCTGAATGTCTCTGTAGTGATCTCTCTCTTTTTTCGCTCCTCTGTCTACTTCTCTCTCTTCTCTCCTGCTCTCGCCTCCTAAATTCTCCAGGGTTTGCAAGGGAATGGCACCTTGCTATTTATAGAAGTGGGGGTGTGATCATTAGGGTTTGTAAATGATTGCCTCCCTAAGAAGTCGGCGGTTAAGGATCAATTAATCTGGGCCATTCATTCTGATTGTAGCAAATCTAGGTAATTAATGTGGATTGCATCAAATCTCTGTGGGCAATAAATGTTGATTGTCATGAATCTTCGTGATTTGTGATATCCTGCCACGTGTCCAATTTGCTTGATTTGATTTGATCTGGGCAATTATGACGATTGCAACAAATCTAATTTTGTTAGGATTTGTTAGCACCCATAGTTCCAGGGAAGATAAGACTGCCACGTGTCTCAATTACCGCGAAGAACGCCACGTGTCTCAAATGGACCGTCCTGGCAGAGCCGCATATGGGTGGTCCTCTCAGTCGCATGAAGCATACAGCCGTATGAGGATGGACAGCCGCATAAAGATGGGCAGCCGCACGTGGATGGGCAGCCGCATAGGGATGGGCATCCGTATGGGGATAGGCAACTGCATGCGGATGGGCAGCCGCATGGGGATAGGCAGCCGCATGCGAATAGGCAGCCGCAAGAAGTGAGCGATCGCATGGAGTGACTGTGGTGGCCCATGCAGGTCTGATTTAATATTGTTGGGTTACATGACTGTGCCCAACAAGCCTGCATATAGGAATAGGAATATCTCATCCAGAACTACTACTATCTCTTGAGTTCCAATCTTTTCGAAACTTCCTTGATTATTCGATTTACTTCATATCTAATCTTTCCTAATATCAACTTATCTTCCTCGTGCCAACAATATAAATCTAAGAAGCGGACGCACTTCTGCCTTGGCCCTCACATCTGGTGAAGAGGCTACTGCGGAGGGACAGAATCCCCCCATGACTCCAGCGACACCTTACCAGCCAGGACTGTCGCAGCCTACTACGACACCGACGACGGAGTACCCAGAGGTCGCAGCACCCCCAGGCAGCCAGGCTGGACAGACTACTACCATGCCACCGGGAGGGAATGTACCACTGCCTCCTCTACCACCATTCCTTCAGCAGTTTCCCCCCATTCGGGACCTCATATGCCTCCACCACCGACTGATGGGAGCCCTACTACTCAGTTTATGTATGCCATGATGCAGGCTCAGTGGCAGCAGACTGAGCTGATGAGACAGACGATGATGGCAGCTATGGCTAGACCTCCACCACTACCTCCAGTACCAGCACCAGTACCGGCTCTGCATCCCTATGAAGGCTCTATCAAGAATTTCACAGATATAAACCCCAAGGCCTTTAGAGGGATGGAGAAGCCATTAGAGGTATCATAGTGGCTTATTAGTACCGAGAAGCTACTGAAGGCATCCCAGTTGCCAGCTCGAGATTGGATGACAGCAGTGGACTTACTGTTAGAAGACAATGCTCACCACTGGTGGAAGACGGAAGAGAGACGATTAGGCACTGGGATCACCTGGAAGCAGTTCTATGATATATTTTATGAGAGATTCTTCCCTATTCATGTTCGAGATGGTCTCTACGACCAGTTCCTCCATCTGAAGCAAGGAAATATGACAGTTGATGAGTATGACTCGGAGTTCAATCGCCTGAGTCGATTTGGTGCGGGATTGATTCCGACAGAGTTAGAGAAGGCGAGGAGATTTCACCAGGGGCTTGCACCAGAGCTCAAGTCTTATACGACTACCCAGTCTCGAGTCTTCCATTCAGCTGTCTTGGAAGAAGCTCGTGCTCAAGAGATTCTTCGCAAGGAACAGCAGCAGACATCGAGACGCCATACCCCAGCAGCTACACCAGCCCGAGCTACTCAGAGTGGACCTATCAGAAGGACTACAGGACAGTTCCAGCAGAGGCACACACCTTATCAGAAGCCTACCTGCAACTTTTACGGGAAGCAGGGGCATATTAGAGATGACTGTCGACTTCGTTTGGGCTTATGTATGAGATGTGGATCAAGACAGCACTTGGCCAGAGATTGTCCTGAGTAGCAGGCTCTAGTTCAGGCACATCAGGCCCAGAGGGCCACAGCCCCAGCACCTCTTTCACCATTACCCCCACAGACAGCACAGTACCACAAGGCCAGAGCTCAAGGCCCAGGACAGAACCAAGGAAAGGCATTTTCTCTAGCTGTTGAGAATGTAGAGACAGAGGCAGAGGTCATAGCAGGTATGGTTTTAGTTGCATCTTTTCCTGCGATTATATTATTTGATACTGGAGCCACACATTCATTTATAGCTACCAGTTTTGCCACTAGACACAGCATTCCCATCACACCTTTAGCTAAGAATGTTAAAATCCTCACTGGAGGAGGAGTTGTACCTGTTAGTGGTGTTTGTAGACTTTGCCCAGTAGCGATAAATGACAGAGAAATGATGGTACGACTTCTTGTATTCCCTATGCCGACATTTGATGTGGTTCTTGGAATGGACTGGTTGAGCCAGCATTTCGCTCTCATAAACTGCCATAGGAGCAGTATTATCTTTAGACCACCGAATGTGGCAGAGTTTGAGTTCACCAAAGAAGACGGAGATAGTTGTGATGCACCCACATCGGGAACTCATATGATGATGCATGACACCCCACAACACCCTATTATCACCGAGTACGAGGATGTATTCCCCGAGGAATTGCCCGGACTACCTCCTGACCGGGATATTGAGTTTTCTATTGAGCTTATTCCCGGAGCCGAGCCTATTTCATCTCGAGTATATCGTCTGGCACCCAAGGAGTTGGTAGAGATGAAGACGCAGATTGATGACTTATTAGAGAAGGGATTTATTCGTGCCAGTACGTCACCATGGGGAGCACCCGTTCTTTTTGTGCCTAAGAAAGACGGGACAGTACGCATGTGCATAGACTACAGAGCACTGAATGCGGTGACGGTGAAGAACAAGTATCTCTTGCCGCGTATAGACGATCTATTTGACCAACTGAGTGGAGCAAAAGTATTCTCCAAGATTGACTTACGATCGGGCTATCACCAATTGAAGGTTCGGAAGGAAGACATTGCAAAGACGGTCTTTCGATCGAGGTATGGACACTACGAGTTCTTGGTCATGCCTTTCGATTTGACCAACGCACCCGCAGTCTTCATGAATTTAATGAACAAGATCTTTCACCAGTACTTAGACAAATTTGTAATAGTCTTTATAGACGATATCTTGATTTACTCCAAGAGTCAAGAGGAGCATAAGCAGCATCTACGGATAGTTTTGGGAACATTGACGAACGAGAGACTCTTTGCGAAGCTTAGCAAGTGTGAGTTCTTTCTCAAGGAGGTATCATTCTTTGGTCATATTGTTACGGGCGATGGTATATCAGTAGACCCAGAGAAGATCACAGCAGTCAAATCATGGCCCGCTCCCACATCAGCTTCTGAGGTGAGAAGTTTCCTCGGACTTGCGGGTTATTACCGACGGTTTGTAGAAGATTTCTCTCGAATAGCGGGGCCTATGACTCGATTGACTTGCAAGGATCAGGAGTTTGTATGGACAGACGAGTGTCAAGCCACTTTTGACGAGTTGAAAAAGCGATTGACCACAACACCGATCCTGACACTACCATCGGGCCCAGGAGGAATTATGATCTACAGCGACGCATCCGGGAAGGGTTTAGGATGTGTATTGATGCAGCACGGTCATGTAGTAGCTTATGAATCACGACAGTTGAGAGTGCACGAGAAGAATTATTCGACCCTCGATCTAGAGCTCGCAGCGGTTATCTTTGCTTTGAAGCTATGGAGACACTACTTGTACGACGAGAAGGTTGATATCTACACTGATCATAAGAGCCTCAAGTACGTGTTCACACAAAAAGAGTTGAATATGCGACAGCGTTGTTGGTTGGAGTTGATGAAAGATTATGAGATCGAGCTTCATTATCATCTGGGAAAGGCTAATGTCGTGGCAGACGCATTAAGCCGTAATCCCATGGCATACTTTTTTACTACACAGAAGGAATTGATTAGAGACTTGGAGCAGCTTGGTATTGAGGTAGTATTGCCTGGAGCAGACGACGTATTAGCCAACCTTCAAGTGCAATCATCATTGGTAGAGCGCATCAAGACAGCATTGCCTAATGATGCTAGATTTCGACGGCTGAAAGAGAGGACTGAAGCAGGAGAGCAGACAGGTTTGAGGATCCACTCAGATGGGACACTGCGATGTGGTGATCGCATTTATGTACCCAATGGAGATCTACGGCAGGAGCTGATGGCCGAAGCTCACTGTTCGACTTACTCTATTCATCCCGGAGGGACCAAGATGTATCGTGACTTACGACAGTATTATTGGTGGCATGGAATGAAGTGGGAGATAGCTCGTTTCGTTGCCAAGTGCTTGGTATGTCAACAAGTTAAGGCGGAGCACCAGAGGACGGTCGGATTATTGCAGCCACTACCCATTCCCGAGTGGAAGTGGGAATCATATTACTATAGATTTCATCACGGGTTTTCCTCGGAGTCCTAGAGGACGTGACGCAGTACGGGTGAGTGTTGATAGACTTACGAAGTCAGTCCATTTCTTACCTTTTAGACTGGGCCAGTCGATAGAGGTATTGGCAGAGATGTATATGGAGCAGATTGTGAGATTGCATGGTGTGCCTGTTAGTATTGTATCGGACCGTGACTCGAGATTCACCTCGTACTTTTTGTAAAACCCCTAAATTTTTTACTATTTTCTTTATTATTAAATTTGGTACTGATTTAAAATTTTGTATTGTACGTCGCAAAGTCGTATTATACATCTCGTACGAAATTTTATTTTTCGTAGTTGCTCGTCAAGTGCGAATATGTGCAAGCATACATATTTTAGAAAAATATTTTTTTATTTTATTATACACTTTTAAAATATTATATAATTATTATTCTTGCTATAAAAAGCCTTTTTGTTTTTAGCAGTTATTAATCATAAATAATATTTTATTGTATACTAGGAAAAGCATAATTATGTAAAGAATATTTGTGCATACATATATTTCGTAATTATTTATTAGTCTATTTTAAATAAAAATGTAATTTTCGAGATTTATTAATATTAATATTTTATTATTCAAAAGGATATTTAAAAATAATTACTATTTTTGAAATTATTGTTATTGGTATTTTGGAAAATATATTTGGAAGTTATTGTGGCCATTTGAATCTTGATTTGATTTTTCGATTTATTTAAATAGGTTAAATTAATATCTATAATTGAGATTGGATTTAATTGATTTGATTTTAAACTAAGAGAATTTGATTTGATTTGATTTAAATTAGATTTGGATTTAGATTTGGATTTGGATTTGATTGCTTTTAAATTAAATTAGGAAATATCTAAATTGGGTTTAAAGGAATCCTAATTCTTATCTAATTGGGAATTCCTACATCCTATAAATAGGCAGGTACTCCTCCATATTATTTTCACCACAAATCATCTTTCAAACCATCCTTGTCAAAATTTCTCTTTTTTCGTCATAAATTCAGCCTCAATTTTCAAAGGTTGTAGCAACTTCGAATGACCATAACTCCCAACTCCGGACTCCTTTTGCCCTCCAGTTTTTTTGTTGGAATCGTATTGAGGTATATTTTCTGAATGTAAATTTTATTTTCATAAATTCGGAATTAATTTTCTGGAAAATTTGTGGAGTGTCAGTGGTCCAAAATCTGACACATTTTAGTGTTTTTGAGATTCTGGGAGAACCAGGAATCAGAATCATGATCTGTTTGAAGTTTCGGAATACTGACAGAAAAATACATATCATATATTTTTTCCAAAAATTTTCCAGAATATTTTATTTTTGGTTTTTATTTTAGAAGTTTGTCACATCGTCTGAGTTATCTTGTGTAGCCCTGTGACTATTCTGTACCCAACGGGATTATCGGTTTCACCAGCAAGGACCTCAGGCAAGACACCTTGCCATTTGCTGTTTAATTATTTTAGCTCATATTTCATACATTATTTATTTTCTTTATGTAAAATAAACTGTGATACATGGCATAACTGTTATAACTTACTGTTCATTTATATTTTCTGCTGTGTATTATTTTCTTACAAATTAAACCTATATTTAAGGGACCACCTTGTGTGTTGTATTTATTGGCCTTGACACGTTGTACCACGAAGTTGTGTATCGTATGTAGGACACGGAAGTGCGTGATTGGCTGGCCACCGGTACGTACAAGCCGTGCGATAGGAATAACCGCTAATAGAGGTTGCATGCTAGTTTGACTTAGCGGTTATAGAGGTTACTGTTGTGGATACAACAGAGTAGGAATTGGATGGGAAGGACAATTCCTTAGTGTATGGACTTCGATGTACTTTACCTTGTGACCCGGACTCTCCGTTGGAGATACGGGGTTGATGACCCATTATTACTGACGGCCACTGACGATTCTGCGGAACGTCATGCTCTTACTGATGGGGCCTCTGGTGCCCAAAAGGGGACTACGCCGATCTTATTTAGCCAGGGCCCATGCGTAGGAAGGATTGTTCTTAATTACATTTCACTTAGAACGGTTAGGTACCTTTATCTGTTAGGTATGAGTACTTTTGGTTTGGGTACTTGTATCTGACCGTGGCTTGGAACAATAACTTGTCGCAGATTAGTTCGTCACATCTTATCCTTGTTTGGTTGTAGGTGTGACTTACTACTTCGATGAGAAGGTATTGAACCTTGTTGGGGTCCGGATACCATATTGGATTCATAGCATGGAAAGATACGTCGCCGTGAATTAGTTTACCATCTCCTGTCCTTGTTTGGTTGGGAGGATGGTACGCTCGTTCAGTAGGTGCGTATTGGACCATGTTATAATTCGATTTACTTATTTATTTGAGCAATATTTATTCAGTTTATATTGCATGATATTATGTGTCTTGTTACGTCCCTCTGAGGACCTGGTTATCTCTCCAGGTGTGTGCTATTGTCTTTCGTAGGTGTTCTAGCTTTAGCCGTGATCATCGCTATTTCTTCGAGGATGATTGCATTTGGATCGTCTTCGCTTCGCTCGCCAAATTCATATCTTTTCTTATGTATTTTTCCTTTACTTGTTGGTAGTGGATTTGTCTCCGTCCAACATATTGTATCAAGAAAATTCATTATCTTTATATGATGTCTTTTATTCATTTATTTTATGTGGATGAGATTAGTTATGGTTATACTGTATTTTACAGCTTATGTATTCATACGAGGATTCCATATATTGGAGTGTACTTCGTATGAATACAGCTGGCATGTCTACGTTCCTAGTCCTACGTATTTTGGGACTGGGACGTTACATGTTTTTGTGGTGGCACTGCAGGTCGAGTTTGTCACTTCGGTTATGTTACTGTACCGATGTGAACCTGTAACATAGGATTAGAATTATAGGAATCTCATCCATACAGCTTGACCTCTTCCCTTGGCTTCAAATTCTGAACTCTCGTTCGACTTCCTTGAATTGCATCTTGCTTGATTCCTTTCTACCGTTGATTCTTATTTTCGTACTTAGTGTTAACTAGGAAGATGACTACACTAGTATATGCTCATAGGTCAAACACATGGCTAGAATGGTTATATTGGCAATTGGAATACATTTAAGACTCTAATTGAGTTAAAGGGTTTTTTAGTGTGATTTAATGATTAGTAATTTGTAAAGTAGGATATTACCACGGAAAGTTTTAACCTTGAGATTTCTAAATAGTAAACACCAGAGGATTTATAGAATTTCATACTTGGTTCAAGAAATTGATTGATTTTCAAGATTTGATATTTATGAATTATTGTATTATAGTTATACATCCTTGCACAAGTATAAAATTGATTTGCTTTCGAGTTGTGATATTTATGAGTTTTTGGTGATAGATATACATCTTTGTACAAATATGAATTTATTTGATTTTTTGAGTTTTGATGTTTATGATTTATTGTATTATAGTTATACACCTTTGAACAGTTATAAATTTGGTTTGAAAATGATCTTAGCTTTTAAAAATGGCCGTAGGCATTATTTAAACTGAGTTGTACAACTTGCGATTTTCGTATTTAGTAAATTTTGAATTTTAAGCGGAAGTAATGATGGTAATTTTTGGTTTACAATAATTGAAAATGATTTTTGAGAATTTTTCTTTATTTTAAATTGTGTCCTATGATTGAGGATTTACAAATCTATTTAGATTTTTGGTAAAAAAAAGATGTTGACTGATGAGATTATTTGAAAATTTAGTTTAATGCTGGATTGCTAATATTAAAATTTTTGGAGAATTTCGAAGGATATGATGGGAAGTTATTTTGGTTGGTTAAAGGAAGTTACCATTTAAAAGTTGTGATTTTGTTGAAATAACTTAGCATGAATGGAAGTTAAAATTGATGAGAGCATTGAGCTAAATTTTTGAGATTGCTTTTAATATGCTGAGAGTTTTATTATGAGTTATTTGAAAACTTGAGAGTGTTAAATTGATGGATTGTGAAATTTTTGTGGATTCGTAAATTATGAACTCTTGAGTTAAATAGTTGAATTTAAATGTTAATTTTGGAAAAAGGTTAGTAGTAACGTGATAAAATTTTGCTTTGAGATTTTATGAGAGTGATTTAAATTTTTATGATGAATTTGAACAGCTTGGAGTGAATACAAATTTTGGTGGTTTATTTTTGAAAGTTTATTTTTGAAACTTTTTGGAGGAAACTCGAGTTAAAATATTAATGGTAGGCCACAAAGGTAGCCCTAATGAGTTAGAAGTATTCCACACTAAGTGCCATGTCACTTATGACCATGATAGTAGTATATACACAAGTGTTGTTAGTCATCTATCCAGCTAGGTGACTGTATTCCACCTCGACTTACGCGACCTTTCTTCAATTCTACATCTTTTAATTGCGACCTTCTAACCCATTTGCAATTTGAATAATGATTTAATGGTTCCTTAACTGTATTCATCTAGGAGACTATCTTCTCTCCGGAATTGTGTTTCTAAATTATTTTTAATGGATTCTTTAATTAATTTTATTTTACGCTTTAACTTGATCTTCTTTATTTTGTGCATTAATTATCACCTCGTGAACTCCCACTTTCTATTTTGATCTTCTGGCGTCCTCTACCGTGACTTGTATATTTGGAGTACAACACTACACTTTTCCTTTCAGCAAATTTTACGTATAAAACCTAAACAAGCCCACCTTACTGTAGACATATCATGTCCCACCAAAATCCATCTCCTTGTACTCTATTTCTTGATATGACCTTATGGTCAAAATGGCCAAACTATAATCTTTACCATGATACTGATATATTTTTGACCACGGATAGGGATTCCATCTCGACTCAATTCTTTCGACCGATATGTGGTTGTGTTCTACTAAATTCCTTAAATGCTTAAATATGTACTCTATCTTGATTGCTTAACCCATTGTCTCATCCCATTACTAGTTTAACTCTTGTAAGTTGGGTAGAATACCTCACGGCCCAACAAAGCCTTTGTCCTTGTGACCCATGTGGATAAGTTTGCTTAGCCTATAAGTTCAGAGGACCCTAACTTAGCTAGTCAACCAAGACAACTGTATAGGCCCGAACTTCGGGCAAGCCTTGATCTTAAAAGACCTGGGACTATTTAAAATTTCCTTCATCAGTACCTCCCTTGCTCATATTTTGACTATCTCGCGCTGCTAACGTAGCTTCAGTTTTGCAAGCTTATTTCATTATCAAGCTTGATCATAACATATTTTATTGGATGCACCCACTAACATATTGTCTAAACAGAACCGGTGCATGATGGTCTGATCAACCTATTGCACTTTGGTTCGCTTTTATCAATCGTTCTACGTGGATGGGGACATAGCTAAACTTGTCCTCTAGAGTCCCATCCGCGACTGCCTTGACAACTCCTTTTGAATTATTCGGTCGCCTTTGAACCATGTATTCGTATTCGATAACGCCTCCTTCGAACTCTATATTGCGTTCGCCTTCACCTATTTTAGAAGGACGAAAGCGTCGTACTAAAACTCCTCTAACTGTCCTATCACCATGACCATTACCACCCAATGTAACCATATCTTTGTCTTGAACTACTCGACCTTTCCCTCGACACTAAATTTACAATCTTGACTTTCTAATCACTTGAATTTAAGAGTGATTACAATCGTCTCTTAATCATACCCTCAACCTAGACTACGACCATATAAACTTCTTTGAACCCTCCTATCTACTGTTGTGCCTTCTCACCCCCTCATAATTCTTAATTTCGAGGACGAAATTCTTTTAAGTTGGGTAGGATGAAAAACCCCTAAATTTTTTACTATTTTCTTTATTATTAAATTTGGTACTGATTTAAAATTTTGTATTGTACGTCGCATAGTCGTATTATACGTCGCGCACGAAATTTTATTTTTCGTAGTTGCTCGTCAAGTGCGAATATGTGCAAGCGTACATATTTTAGAAAAATATTTTTTTATTTTATTATACACTTTCAAAATATTATATAATTATTATTCTTGCTATAAAAAGCCTTTTTGGTTTTAGCAGTTATTAATCATAAATAATATTTTATTGTATACTAGGAAAAGCATAATTATGTAAAGAATATTTGTGCATACATATATTTCGTAATTATTTATTAGTCTATTTTAAATAAAAATGTAATTTTCAAGATTTATTAATATTAATATTTTATTATTCAAAAGGATATTTAAAAATAATTACTATTTTCGAAATTATTATTATTGGTATTTTGAAAAATATATTTGGAAGTTATTGTGGCCATTTGAATCTTGATTTGATTTTTGGATTTATTTAAATAGATTAAATTAATATCTATAATTGAGATTGGATTTAATTAATTTGATTTTAAACTAAGAGAATTTGATTTGATTTGATTTAAATTAGATTTGGATTTGGATTTAGATTTGGATTTGGATTTGGATTTGATTGCTTTTAAATTAAATTAGGAAATATCTAAATTGGGTTTAAAGGAATCCTAATTCTTATCTAATTGGAAATTCCCACATCCTATAAATAGGCAGGTACTCCTCCATATTATTTTCACCACAAATCATCTTTCAAACCATCCTTGTCAAAATTTCTCTCTTTTTTCGTCATAAATTCAGCCTCAATTTTCAAAGGTTGTAGCAACTTCGAATGACCATAACTCCCAACTCCGGACTCCTTTTGTCCTCCAATTTTTTTTGTTGGAATCGTATTGAGGTATATTTTCTGAATGTAAATTTTATTTTCATAAATTCGGAACTTAATTTTTTGGAAATTTTTTGGAGTGTCAGTGGTCCGAAATCTGACACGTTTTAGTGTTTGTGAGATTCTGGGAGAACCAGGAATCAGAATCATGATCCGTTTGAAGTTTCGGAATACTGACAGAAAAATACATATCATATATTTTTCCCAAAAATTTTCCAGAATATTTTATTTTTGGTTTTATTTTAGAAGTTTGTCACATCGTCTAAGTTATCTTGTGTAGCCCTGTGACTATTCTGTACCCAACGGGATTGTCGATTTCACCAGCAAGGACCTCAGGCAAGACACCTTGCCATTTGCTGTTTAATTATTTTGGCTCATATTTCATGTATTATTTATTTTTTTTATGCAAAATAAACTGTGATACATGGCATAACTGTTAGAACTTACTGTTCATTTATATTTCCTGCTGTGTATTATTTTCTTACAAATTAAACCTATATTTAAGGGACCACCTTGTGTGTTGCATTTATTGGCCTTGACACGTTGTACCACGAAGTTGTGTGTCGCATGTAGGACACGGAAGTGCGTGATTGGCTGGCCACCGGTACGTACAAGCCGTGCGATAGGAATAACCGCTAATAGAGGTTGCATGCTAGTTTGACTTAGCGGTTATAGAGGTTACTGTTGTGGATACAACAGAGTAGGCATTGGGCGGGAAGGACAATTCCTTAGCGTATGGGCTTCGATGCACTTTCCCTTGTGACCCGGACTCTCCGCTGGAGATACGGGGTTGATGACCCATTATTACTGACGGCCACTGACGATTCTGCGGAACGTCATGCTCTTACTGATGGGGCCTCTGGTGCCCAAAAAGGAACTATGCCGATCTTATTTAGCCAGGGCCCATGCGTAGGAAGGATTGTTCTTAACTACATTTCACTTAGAACGGTTAGGTACCTTTATCTGTTAGGTATGAGTACTTTTGGTTTGGGTACTTGTATCTGACCGTGGCTTGGAACAATAACTTGTCGCAGATTAGTTCGTCACATCTTGTCCTTATTTGGTTGTAGGTGTGACTTACTACTTCGATGAGAAGGTATTGAACCTTGTTGGGGTTCGAATACCATATTGGATTTATAGCATGGAAAGATACGTCGTCGTGAATTAGTTTACCATCTCCTGTCCTTGTTTGGTTGGGGGGATGGTACGCTCGTTCAGTAGGTGCGTATTGGACCATGTTATAATTCGATTTACTTATTTATTTGAGCAATATTTATTTAGTTTATATGGCATGATATTATGTGTCTTGTTACGTCCCTCTGAGGACCTGGTTATCTCTTCAGGTGTGTGCTATTGTCTTTCGCAGGTGTTCTAGCTCTAGCCGTGATCATCGCTATTTCTTCGAGGATGATTGCATTTGGACCGTCTTCGCTTCGCTCGCCAAATTCATATCTTTTCTTATGTATTTTTTCTTTACTTGTTGGTAGTGGATTTGTCTCAGCCCAACATATTGTATCAAGACAATTTATTATCTTTATATGATGTCTTTTATTCATTTATTTTGCGTAGATGAGATTAGTTATGGTTCTACTGCATTTTACAGCTTATGTATTCATACGAGGATTCCATATATTGGAGTGTACTTCGTATGAATACAGCTGGCATGTCTACGTTCCTAGTCCTACGTATTTTGGGACTGGGGCGTTACACTTTTGGAGGAGCATGCAAGAGAGTTTGG
>JANAVB010025598.1:14592995-14652995 GCA_029216955.1 Iris pallida | reverse complement strand
GATCTTGTGAGACTATTTTTCATAGCTGTTTGGAGTGAGTATGTTCACCCGGCTATCTTTTGATACTTTTATTTATTTATTTGGACTTCATTATCTTCTGTGTTGAGCTGTGATGAGATTAGATATGTTATTCTGGCCTGTGATTATTTATTTACAGCTTATGTGCATATATGAGGATTCCATATATTGGAGTGTTCTTCGTATATGTGCAGCTGGCATGTTCACGTACTTGGTCCTACGTATTTTAGGACTGGGGCGTTACAGTGACCTCGGGACTTGTTGGATTTTGCCAGCTGTAAGGAGATTTTCTCCTCTTTCCTATGTACACGCCATCATGTCAATCATTATTGCGTCTTTGTGCCAGAGCTGTCATAGCCGTCTTTTGTCAGAGCAGCCGTCAGGACATTAAATGCAGCCGAATGTCGAGAAAAACTGTTGAAGGCTACGTGGCTTCATCCTGGACCGCATGGAACTATCCGAGCCGCTTGGGCCCTTGAGCCGCATGGACTCTAGAGCCGCATGGACTTCTGAGTCGCATGGGGATTTTGAGCCGCATGAGGATCTCTCTGTCGGAGCCGCAAAAGCCTTTCTTTATTCTTTTCCATGCTTCTACACCTGCGCGCTAAAACCCTTATGCACATCGTATATGTGCTTGCCTATATGTCACGCCCCAGTTCCAAAAATATGGAACCGAGCTACGTGGCAAGGCCAGCGAGTACCGCTCCCAATGATTAACCCAATTTAATGGAATCATTAGAGTAGCACTTAAGCTGTAACATGCAGTAAATAAAAAGTAAATGCCCAGACGATCACATTTAACTAATCTCATCCACAAGTATGATTAAGGAACACATAGTGAATAATCTGAATAAAATCACAATATGATAGCTAACAAGTCCGAAAGTAGTAGTAATACAAATACTAAATAAAAAGAGTCTTGCGGAAACAATCCCGCAGATACAATGCTGAATGAAGTAAACAGGAAGATAACTAGATTTGTCAACAGACTAACTAGATAATAAAGACAGATCAAGAAGAGCTCTACCACTGGAATAAGCTACTCTGCTGGATAAACTTCGTCCTCTGGAACTGCTTCCATGTTAAGTCCGATTCCGTAGACCTCCGGATAATCCTCGTCTAAATCTGGAGAGAAAACCAGGTCCTCAGCGGGACGTAACAAGGTACATAATATGCAAGCCAAAAGTACAACAATGTAAATACATATATGAAAGTAGAATGTAACTGTAAGGGGTGAATCTAACATAACCAACTAGAATGCTAATGCAACTTAAGAAACATCACTCGAACACGTGGGCTGTCAAGGTGTACCCCGAAGACCTGATAGGCACTCCGGCAAACTATGAATACCCCACAATCCGAAAAGGACTGTGGCAAACTATGAAATCGCCGAAGCTCTGGAATGAGACAACGACATACTATATGGGAAAGTAGCCCAAGCGCACGGTGTATGTTCTCCCCTCCCATGTGACTTCACGAATCGTATCCACAAGTCGCTCGGCCAGATCCTCTAACTAGGACATCGGGTCATAATACTAAATACAGTGTAAAAGCACAAGTCATCGCCCTAGAATCCATCCTGGATTTTCGTATGAAAATGTAAATCATGTATGGGGATTCGACAGTATGTAGTAACCATGAATATGTCCTAGGGTCTGAATGTATCCCGCAACGGATTGTCGCGGTAACGTAAAATATGGATATCTAATATCGATACCCGATGGCGCTAACGTCCACCGGCACCCGAATGTGATTCGGACGCGAAGTACCGAACACGGCCCTAGGTGTTGTAATAAAATACACACACATAAAATCAATAAATTAATAAATTAACTGAAGTACAAGTATGGCAAGGTACACTTTCCTGGCTCAGAAAACTGATGAGGATAATCTGGTCCCACGTCCAAGTCTGGAGTGCCCAAAGTGACAAAAGAACCTAGAGGATAAATTACAAGTAATTATTTAATTTAGACGACTACTATAATATGGGGGAAAAACATTAATAAGGTTTTAATTAATCGATCATTATAAACATCTATAAGGTTGTCATTAATAGTATTATTTGTTTTAATAACAAAACTTGGGTGGTGGTTGGAAAAGAAAAAAAATGGAAGGTGTCACGAAGAGGCTAAAGCTACCTGGATTGGAATATGGGTTCTAATTGATATGTGTATTGGCAACATATAGGTAATCTTGTGTTAGAAAAAGCACCAAGGCAAAAGAAGAATCATAAAAGAAAATAAATAAATAAATCTCCACAGTCACAAACTAGGAATTGAGCCTGGGACTGACCTATAAAACCCCATGCACTCAACCAAGTAAGCTATTGCGCTCTAGTATGTGTATATGGGAAACACTCAATAGATAGGTAATCTGGTTTTCGAAAAATGTTACCAAGCTGGAAAAGAACAGTAAAATAAATATACTCCCTCCCAGCGGCCAGGTATCGAACCTAGGATCCCCTTATCAAAGTCACTCTCCCCAACCAAAGGAGCTACAGTTCTCAGTAAAATAAATATACTCCCTCCCAGGGAGTTGAAGACGTCGAACCTCAGAGGCCTGCTGCAACTGCACGCGGAGATGGCGACGACCGTCGCGATGTTCCGTCGCACCCTCCTTGCCGGCGACGTCGAGCTCCGTGGGACTCGCGAGAAGGTTGTGAAGGGAAAGGAAGGTGGAAAAATATAGAGGCGACTAGGGTTAGGATGGAGGAGGAGATGAGTATGTGTTCAATATATAGAGAGACAAGGGAGTTAGGGTTTTGGATGAGCCGGTGGAAACTCGGTCGTAGGCGCGCCTGTGCTGCAGGTACAACAGTGTACGCTCCCAATGGGAGGAGAAGAACAGTGCACCGTTTGAAACAAGTGGGTTGGATTTTGGTTATCGGGTCGGGTTAAGGAGTGAACCCGCCCATCCGAAATTTAAAGGAAATGGATATCAAGTGCTGCTGGCACTGAGTTGGGTTTTAGGCTTAGGGGGATTCGGTTTAGGGTCTTAGGAAGATGGTTATTAAGTGTTTTATAACAGGTTAGTTGTTTAATAGAAGCTAAGCCTATTAAGCTAAATAAGTAAGACTAAACTTTCCCTAATAGACCATCATTCCAGCACAACTATAAAATAATCAACTTAAATGATAAACAAATTCTTATTTAAAATATTTTAATTAACTATAGTTATAGGTATGATTGTAAGAAAATTTTGGAAGCTTTAATATAGTAAAAATTTTGGTTGAGAGAAAATTATATAATATTTTATATTAAAAATTTTAGGGGGCTCACATCCTCTCCCCCTTAGAAAATTTTGTTCCCAAAATTAAATTAAAAAAAATGCTGGCACGAATAGGAAAACGAGATTTTAAGAAATATACTGTATTGAAATGATGTACGTAAATTCGTACCTCGATCCTCGAACAGATGAGGAAAACGCTCCCGAATAGAGTCCTCGCGCTCCAAAGTGGACTCGCCCGGAGAATGATACTTCCAAGCAACTCGGACAAGTCGAATCGTCTGTCCTCTCAAAACTTTCTCGCTGCGATCGACAATCGCGACAGGCTGTTCCACATATGATAGGCTCTGTCTAACTGTAATCTCCGAATGGTCCAGCACGTGACTGGGGTCTGCCACGTACCTCCTCAACTGCGATACGTGAAAAATATCATGCACTCCCTCAAGCGACGTAGGTAATGCAAGACGATAAGCCACCAAACCCACTCGCTCCAAAATGTCGAATGGCCCGATGTACCACGGACTCAACTTGCCTCTGCTGCCAAATCTGATAGTTCCTCTAGTCGGTGATATCCTCAAGATACGTGGTCGTCTTCCTTAAAATCCAAGGGTCGGCGGTGCGAATCAGCCCAGTGCTTCTGCCTATCCTGTGCTGCTCTGAGGTGACTCTGAATCTGCTTCACCTTCTCCACTGTCTGTGTCACCAACTCAGGACCAAGTATCTGACGTTCTCCGATGTCACTCCAACAGACTGGAGACCTGCACTTCCTGCCGTACAGTATCTCGAAGGGTGCTATCTGTATGCTCGCCTGGTAACTGTTGTTGTATGAAAACTCGACCAAATGTAGGTGATCCTCCCATGATCCTCCAAAGTTTGACATGCATGCCCTCAACATATCCTCAAGTGTCTGGATCGTACGCTCTGACTGTCCGTCAGTCTGCGGATGATAAGCTGTGCTGAATTTGAGACGAGTCCCCAAACTCTTCGGTATACTCCTCCAAAAGTGTGAAGTGAATCTGGAATCTCGATCCGACACAATGCTGACCGGTACTCCATACAAACGCACTATCTGTCTCATATACAAATCAGCAAGAATCTCCGTCGATTGTCCAACTCTGAAGGGCAAAAAATGGGCCGACTTGGTGAGTCGATCCACGATGACCCAAACTGCATCCTTTCTGCTGGGGCTCCTCGGGAATCCAGTGACGAAGTCCATCGTGATATGTTCCCACTTTCACTCGGGAATGGGAAGCGGCTGCAAAAGTCCTGCAGACCTCTGGTGCTCGGCCTTGACCTGCTGACAGACCAAACATCTCGCTATAAATTGAGCAATCTCCCTCTTCATTCCATGCCACCAGTAATGCTGTCGTAGATCCATGTTCATCTTGGTACCTCCGGGATGAATAGAATATATCGAGCTATGCGCCTCTGTCTTCAACTACAGACGTAGCTCTCCGCTCGGAACGCATAGGCGATCTCCACACCATAATGTCCCATCCTCGTGAATCCGCAACCCTGTCTGCTCGCCGGCCTCTGTCCTCTCCCGAAGTCTCCTGAATCTCGTATCTGTAGGTAGAGCGGCCTTGATCCTCTCAACCAAAGTAGACTGTACTTCAAGGGTAGATAACTGTCCGCCCATACCTGGCAGTACAACCTCTATCCCCAACTCCTGGAGATCCTCCAATAAATGACGCTGAGTCGTCAAGAAATATGCCGTGGGCTTTCTGCTCAAAGCATCCGCCATGACATTTGCCTTGCCCGGATGGTACTGTAACTCGATCTCAAAGTCCTTAATCAGCTCCAGCTAACGCCTTTGCCTCATGTTCAGCTCCTTCTGCGTAGAGACGTATTTCAGGCTCTTGTGATCAGTAAATATCTCTATCCGCTCGCCATAAAGGTAGTTCCCCCATAGCTTTAATGCAAAAATCACTGCAGCTAGCTCCAAATCGTGCGTCGTGTAGTTCTTCTCGTGGATCCTCAACTGTCTCGTTGCGTAGGCCACAACCTTGCCTTGCTGCATCAATACACATCCTAGTCTGCTCCTGGATGTATCACTGTACCCCACAAATCCTCCAGATCCCGACGGTAGTGTCAAGATAGGTGCTGACGTCAGACGCTTCTTCAGCTCATCAAAAGCCGTCTGACACTCCTCTGTCCAGATGAACTCCTGGCCCTTACGCGTCAAATGCGTCATAGGCTCAACAATCCTCGAGAAGTTTTCTACGAACCTCTGATAATATCCGGCCAGTCCGAGAAATCTCATCACTTCTGTAACTGACATCGGTGCAGGCCAAGTCTTCACTGCTTCAATCTTCTCTGGATCCACTGCTAATCCATCTCCTGTAATAATGTGCCCGAGGAAGGATACCACGCTCAGACAGAACTCACACTTATTGAGCTTGGCATAGAGTCTTTATTTTCTCAATGTCTCCAGCACGATCCTGAGATTCTCCTCATGCTCCTCGTGGCTCTTAGAGTACACCAAAATGTCGTCGATGAACACCACCACAAACTTGTCCAAGTACTGGTGGAACACCTTGTTCATTAGACTCATGAACACTGCTGGCACGTTGGTTAAACCAAACGGCATCACAAGGTACTCATAGTGTCCATACTTCGTCCGAAAGGTCGTCTTTGGAATGTCCTCCTTTCGTACCTTGATCTGGTGGTAGCCTGACCTGAGATCAATCTTCGAAAACACATAAGCACCACTCAATTGGTCAAATAAATCATCAATACGAGGCAACAGATACCTGTTCTTCACAGTCGCAGCATTCAACTCTCTGTAGTCGACGCACAATCGTACCGACCCGTCCTTCTTCGGTACAAGTAATGCTGGAGCTCCCCATGGTGAAACACTAGCCCGAATAAAACCCAAATCCAATAGTTCATCTATCTGGATCTTTAACTCTCGTGCCTCCTTCGGTGCCAATCGATACACATGAGAAGTAATAGGTGGCATTCCTGGAGATAGCTCGATGGAGAACTCTATCTCCCTGTCTGGTGGCAATCCTGGAAGCTCCTCAGGAAAAACGTCCTCAAACTCCAAGACGATCGTCGGGAGTGCTGGATCCTCCGATGCAATACGTGCCTCAAGGGTGGGGTGATCATCCATCTCTACGGCTCCCCGGGAGAACTCAAACTCAGTGTGACCTGGGGGTCGAAATATGACGCATCCACGTCGGCAATCTAATGTTGCATGGTACTGGCTCAACCAGTCCATGCCAAGAACCACATCATAGTCTGGCATGGAGAAGACAAAAAATCGGGCACGCATCTCACGCCCGCAAACTACTGAACAAGATCTACATGTATCGCTAACAGGTACTATTCCGCCTCCCGTGAGAATTCTCATGGTCTTCGAAAGGGATGTAGTAGCTACTCTATGGGTGGCCACGAAACTAGCAGCTATGAATGAATGCGTGGCACCAGAATCGAATAATGCTACTGCAGGTAATGAAGCAACTAAAATAGTACCTGCAATGACTTCTCCAACTGTCTCTGCCTCCTCAACTGTCATAGTGAAGGCCTGTCCACGTCCGTGTGCTCTAGCCTGCTGCCTGGCCTGCTGAAATCGGGCAGCCTGCGATGCCAATGGTGGCCTCCCCTGGTACCCTTCCGGTGCTACTGGTCGTATCGCCCCAACTCCAGCATGGGACGCTCTCGAACCCTGGTAGAAGGGCCTCGGTGCTGGAAGTGCCGGTCGGTGCACCATCTGTGCTACTCCACGATGCTCCGTACAATCCCGTGCCTGGTGCTGATCTGATCCACAAATCAGGCATAGTCCCAGTTTGCGCCAACACTCCTTCGCTACATGGCCTACTCTGTCACAGTGATGGCAAGTAGGGAGTCCAGGTGCTGCTGTCCTCTGCGGGTGATAAATCTGGGGACGTTTCGCTGGTGTTCCTTGCTGTGCTCGAGCTACTGGTGCTGATGAGTGGGAGCGCTTCATGCTGGCCTCCCTATGGTTGATGCGCTCCTGACGTCTGGCTGCTATTAGGATATCCGAGTACGAAGTAGGTGCGACTGATCCTACCAATCTCTGTAGCTCAAAGCGCTGGCCGTCATAGAACTTTTTGGCCTTCTTCTCCTCAGTATCGATCATATACGGGGCAAAACGGCTCAAACGGAGGAACTCCGTATTGTACTCCTCAACCGTCATGCTGTCCTGGACGAGATGCATGAACTTGTTCCGAAGCTCCGCTCGTGCTGTAGCTGGAATAAATATCTCCTTGAAAAGCCTGGAGAACTCCTCCCAAGTGACCCGGTCGGGTCCTAGCCGATGCTCCTCGGCCAACCACCAATGGTGTGCGTTGCCCGTCAGCTGCATTCTGACGGCCTTCATTCATCTGTCCCTTGGAAGCTCTGCAGCCTCCAACTGGTGCTCGATGCTAGTAAGCCATGCATAAACCTCTGTAGGCTCCTCTGTGCCCGAAAATGGAACGGGCACCATGTGACGAAAGTCCTTGATAGACCCCGTCGAAGGCCGTCGCTCCGGTGGTGTCACCTGCTCCAACGCAGTGACGATACTCTCCCTTAGAGTATCCGCCTGGTGTTGCTAAGCTTGCTGTTGTGCCTGATACTGAATCTGCTGTTGGGCCTGCATCATGGCATAAATCATTTGATACATCTGTTGTCCGTCCACCTGCTATCCTGGTGGCGGAAATGGCTTGTACGACATCTGTGGTGGAGACGGAGGCGGTGGCTGCTGCTGCGGCTCTGTCCTCTGCGCCTGTTGTTGCCCCGGCTGGCGGCCACTCAGTCTGCTGAGAAATCTGAACCTGGGGATCTGGGGTCAGCATGAGTGACTGCCTCGGGGTCGGCTCGTCAGACGATACGGAGTCCCGGGGGACACCGTCCTGCTGTACCACTCATCCACTTCGGAGATTCATACTCTGAAAGTAGATAAGTGGAAAATTAGCGACTTGGAATCAAACATGATATAAATTTGGTAATGAAAACGATGAGGAGGTGTCATAGAGAGGCATTCAAGCAAATAGATGAGATCTTTAAGTTCTAATCCTAATTGTAGGCTCGCTTGGCACAGTTAGATAACCAAGACGATTTAAGTTCGACCTGCATAGGCCACCACAAAAACCATGTCACGCCCAAGTTCCAAAAATATGGAACCGAGCTACGTGGCAAGGCCAGCGAGTACCGCTCCCAATGATTAACCCAATTTAATAGAATCATTAGAGTAGCACTTAAGCTGTAACATACAGTAAATAAAAAGTAAATGCCCAGACGATCACATTTAACTAATCTCATCCACAAGTATGATCAAGGAACACATAGTGAATAATCTGAATAAAATCACAATGTGATAGCTAACAAGTCCGAAAGTAGTAGTAATACAAATACTAAATGAAAAGAGTCTTGCAGAAACAATCCCGCAGATACAATGCTGAATGAAGTAAACAGGAAGATAACTAGATCTGTTAACAGACTAACTAGGTAATGAAGACAGATCAAGAAGAGCTCTACGACAGGAATAAGCTACTATGCTGGATAAACTTCGTCCTCTGGAACTGCTCCCTTGTCAAGTCCGATTCCGTAGACCTCCGGATAATCCTCATCAAAATCTGAAGAGAAAACCAGGTCCTCAGCGGGACGTAACAAGGTACACAATATACAAGCCAAAAGTACAACAGTGTAAATAAATATATGAAAGTAGAATGTAACTGTAAGGGGTGAATCTAACATAACCAAATAGAATGCTAATGCAACTTAAGAAACATCACTCGAACACGTGGGCTGTCAAGGTGTACCCCGAAGACCTGATAGGCACTCCGACAAACTATGAATACCCCACAATCCGATAAGGACTGTGGCAAACTATGAAATCGCCGAAGCTCTGGAATGAGACAACGGCATACTATGTGGGAAAGTAGCCCAAGCGTACGGTGTATGTTCTTCCCTCCCATGTGACTTCACGAATCGTATCCACAAGTCACTCGGCCAGATCCTCTAACTAGGACATCGGGTCATAATAGTAAATACAGTGTAAAATCACAAGTCATCGCCCTAGAATCCATCCTGGATTTTCGTATAGAAATGTAAATCATGTACGGGGATTCGACAATATGTAGTAACCATGAACATGTCATAGGGTCTGAATGTATCCCGCAACGGATTATCGCGGTAACGTAAAATATGGATATCTAATATCGATACCCGATGGCGCTAACGTCCATCGGCACCCGAATGTGATTCGGACGCGAAGTACCGAACACGGCCCTAGGTGTTGTAATAAAATACACACACATAAAATTCGATAATTTAATAAATTAACTGATATACAAGTATGGCAAGGTACAGTACTTGCCTGGCTCAGAAAACTGATGAGGATAATCTGGTCCCACGTCCAAGTCTGGAGTGCCCAAAGTGACAAAAGAACCTAGAGGATAAATTACAAGTAATTATTTAATTTAGACGACTACTATAATATGGGGGAAAAAATTAATAAGGTTTTAATTAATCGATCATTATAAACATCTATAAGGTTGTCATTAATAGTATTATTTGTTTTAATGACAAAACTTGGGTGGTGGTTGGAAAAGAAAAAAATGCAAGGTGTCACGAAAAGGCTAAAGCTACCTGGATTGGAATATGGGTTCTAATTGATATGTGTATTGGCAACCTGTAGGTAATCTTGTATTAGAAAAAGCACCAAGGCAAAAGAAGAATCATAAAAGAAAATAAATAAATAAATCTCCACAGTCACAAACTAGGAATTGATCCTGGGACTCACCTATAAAACCCCATGCACTCAACCAAGTAGGCTATTGCTCTCTAGTGTGTGTATATGGGAAACACTCAATAGATAGGTAATCTGGTTTTCGAAAAATATTACCAAGCTGGGAAAAAACAGTAAAATAAATATACTCCCTCCCAGCGGCCAGGTATCGAACCTAAGGACCCCCTTATCCAAGTCACTCTCCCCAACCAAAGGAGCTACAGTTCTCAGTTGATAGATTAGCATTTCTAGTTTTAATATTTTAGACGCTGTGACCTACTTCATCTTCTTACGTTCCATTGTTGGTTCCTATATCACCACAATAAGAACACTAGTTTAAAATATTTAACGTGGAATTTCCTTTATATCTATAATCATAGCCAACTCTCTATATGAGTTCCTTCATTTGCTCCCGACAGCAACTCGTTCTAGCTAAATGAAAACTATTAAGCAACAACCATATTCCCTTCACCTCTGCACCCTCACCTACTGTTCACAGTTCTACTCATAGGTAGAGCTTTCTCTTCCTCTAGCAAGCATTTCACCTCTTTACCATCTACTGAAACTTAAGGCGACACCACAGCAAATCATATTTTTGTTGTTGCAGTTACTTAAAGCCCACACTCATGCTACCAGTGGACATCCAGAAATGAGTTGTCCCCTTTTTCGTATGTATAGAAAACACACCACAAACTTCTATTCAACATTTAGCCTACACTATATATCATCATTTCTCTCATTGCACTGCCAAGATCTCTCTATACCTAGGGGTTGAAGTTAGCAACCTAAGCATCCATGAACTTCTACATGAATTTCTAATGGCAATGCTGATGTAACTATAGAGAATCTATCAGGGGAGATATAATGAACTAGGGGAGAACGAACAGGGAAGAAGACTCACAAGAAGGAAATCGAAGTCGTCGAAGGAAACTCAACGAGGTGGCCGGCCAGATTCCGTTGTCACGCTGCAGTGGCGGGGGGTTGAAGAAGTCGAACCTCAGAGGCCTGCTGCAATCGTACGCGGAGATGGCGGCGACCGTGGCGATGTCCCGTCGTACCCTCCTCGCCGGCGATGTCGAGCTTCGCGGGACTCGCGAGAAGGTTGTGAAGGGAAAGGAAGGTGAAAAAATATAGAGGCGGCTAGGGTTAGGATGGAGGAGGAGATGAGTATGTGTTCAATATATAGAGAGACGAGGGAGTTAGGGTTTTGGATGAGCTGGTGGAAACTCGGTCGTAGGCGTGCCTGCGCTGCAGGTACAACAGTGTACGCTCCCAATGGGAGGAGAAGAACAGTGCACCGTTTGAAACAAGTGGATTGGATTTTGGTTATCGGGTCGGGTTAAGGAGTGAACCCGCCCACCCGAAATTTAAAGGAAATGGATATCAAGTGCTGCTGGCACTGAGTTGGGTTTTAGGCTTAGGGGGATTTGGTTTAGGGTCTTAGGAAGATGGTTATTAAGTGTTTTATAATAGGTTAGTTGTTTAATAGAAGCTAAGCCTATTAAGCTAAATAAGTAAGACTAAACTTTCCATAATAGACCATCATTCCAGCACAACTATAAAATAATCCACTTAAATGATAAACAAATTCTTATTTGAAATATTTTAATTAACTATAGTTATAGGTATGATTGTAAGAAAATTTTGGAAGCTTTAATATAGTAAAAATTTTGGTTGAGAGAAAATTATATAATATTTTATATTAAAATTTTTAGGGGGCTCACACTATATGCAGAAGGAGTTCTCCTTCGTTCAAAAAATCTTTGGCATCTTCTTGGTTGGCAACCCCGAGTTCCACTCACATGCATCAGAAAGTCAGAGCAAGTTCAACTCGTCGTCAGATCGTCAACGAATTAAAGGAGCCGCTACAGTGCTCGATCTCCACCGTACCACTTCTCCAAAAATTCTTGTACCTAGATCTCCTGTTTAGGAATCCCTAGTACTCATTTACACATTTAATATACAAAAGTTTGTTCAACTTTCTGTTATGGCAAACAAAATGGTGACTCGGCTGGGGACTTCTTTCTCCTCCGACGAGAAGGTAGTGACGCAATTTGACGATAACTTGCTGGAGTCTTCTCAGAAGATATTGGTCACACGTTTTGACCGACAAGCTTTCGAAGGTCTCCTCTTCGAAGAAAAGTCGAGCCCTTCGAAGCGGTTCGTAAAACCGAAGAAGATTCGACAGACTTGGATGCCCAAGGCAACCGCGACGAGCAGCAAGACGGAGGGAGATGTGATCCAGAACCCTCTGGATGGTGAAGGACCAAAGGAATCTTCCACCACCACTGCTGGACTGCCTCAGTCATCTCTTGCTGCTAAGAAGCGCAGTGAGGAGCGTAGCTTCCCTGTTGCATGCCTGACGAAGGTGCAGCGCAGGAAGAAGCGCACAGCTTCCCACCTGCGCATGACAGCTGCATAGGCTAGAACTTTTTTCTTTCACATAAATGCCTACTCGTTAGGTAAGGCCATGTTGGACTCTGAACGTTACGCACCTTCTAGAGATAGTGTGAAGAGATCCAAGACAGCACGCCCCTTGCACGACCAAAGTGCTACGCCAACCACTATATTGGATTCTGAATACTACACACCTTCCAGGAGTAGTAGGAAGAAGTCCAAGGCTGCACGCTATAGAAGCATAAAAAATCTCAGCTGATAATATTCTTCCACCACAGCATAGATGATACAAAGGCGCAGATCGAGTATTAAAAAGACAATAGAAGATACGGAAAGAAGTTATGATTATATTATGCCTACAAAGATCTAGTACAGATTCATCAAGGCTATACGTAAAGGACTAATCCTATTTCTTCTACAAAGGATCGATCACAGGTTCAGCAGACCCTAATGGAGTCTATAATAGACTTAGTCTTCATCAAAGTATAGACATCTTTCTTCTTGGTACGCATACTAGAATATTGATCTTCATCAAGGCGCATTCTGACTTTCTTGTACGTGCAACCCTCCAAACGTATGTCAATTGCTTGACCAAAGCAAGCAACTTCCTGAAGAAGATATTGGCCCGAGCTCCCTGAAGGCGCAGTAGGTCGCAATACCCAGAATGAGCAGAGCATAGTACAACCTGTAGCGCTTTATGCTGACAACCGGACCAAGATCGATCGTCAGGACCTCCAAGACCTCCAAGATGTCCCCAAGAGTTAAACTCCTTAGGAAGGATACTTGGATACTTCTTAAGAGCGGTGACGGCTCCTTCTATAGGGAGTTTTTCTACAAGAATATGGCTCATTCGAACGAGAGAAGCCCCAACCAACAGTCGACTTATGCAAGGCCAGTGGCCGTCTAAAGCTAAGTCTGGATCAAACATAGTGGTGAAGGGTGCCAGGAAGAAGATAGTGACTCTTCCAAGGAACACTTCCCCTTTTCTAGGATCGGAAGTAGTCCAAACTATAGGCCACTTGGCCGACGGTCAAAATTCTCTCATTAATGGGATGAGCCTAGGACTCGGCACAATGGGTCTCAATTAATAGGCCCATTCAAGTGAGTCTCCAAACTGTTCAAATGTACCTTGGAATTTCCCAATTAACGGTGGCAACTAAGAAGGAGTCTGCATTCAAGGGTAGTCATTTACTTCTCCTGAAAAGAAGACTTAAAAGCCAAGCTGTCTCCAACCGGAGATGCAGGCACCCTATTGTGTTTCTTTGCTTCCAAGGCGCAGACAGTACATCCCCCTTTCAGAAGCACATACATCTACTTCGATCCAAGTACCCGGCCCATTCAACGGCCCCTTTTTCTCAGCAAAGACTTAGAAGACACCGTTTGCCTCCAGAACAAGCCCGACTGCTACTTTAAAGCACAGTAAATGGTCTATCTGAAGGCCCAACCTACTTGTCGCCCTAAAGCAAAGTGACTTTACCCGAAACACAACCTACGTGTTGCCCCTACAAGCACAGAGGCCCTGTTGTCTTCGAAATATAGTCCACTTGTCTCCCTAAAGCACAGAGGCTCCGTCGACTCCAGAAGCACAGTCTACTCGTCGCCCCAAAAGCACAGCCAGCCTTACCTGAAGCACAGATGACATGGTCCCACCCAATCGGGTTTCTTTAACCGCCTCACTCAAAGATAGGATTGGGATTGATCAAGTTGATAAATGTGAATATCTTATCAGATAGATTTAAATCTCGGACAAAAATTATACAGAATCCAAATCTGAGATAAAATCCCAAGAATTGCTCGGCTACATCCGAACAAACAAATCGGCACACGCCACGTGTCACCTCCTTCGATTCTTTTGATAACCACCAGAGATCTAGTTTGAGGAAAATCTTAACACACACCACGTGTCAGCTCCACAGAAGCCCGTACCGTACAAAGATGGCAGATTCTTTTATATCTCGAAACCCTAATGAACATCACATATGTGCCCCTCTCCCCTATAAATAGGAGATGTTATCCCCCAACAACATGATCGACAAGGGAAAGAAGATCCACATAATTATTAAAATCTTCAACTTCGGCGTCCTCATGATCGGCAACCCTAAAGTTCCATCGAAGGCACCAGAAAGTCAGAGCAAGTCTCGTATCATCATCGGATCAACAACGGAGTAAAGGAGCCGCTGCAGTTCTCGATCTCCACCGTCATACGTTTCCAGAAACTTTTGTACTTAGATTTCTTCGTATAAGAATCGATTGTACTTTTTTTTACGTTCAATATACAAAAAGTTCGTCCAACGAGAAGGTGGTAACGCAATTCGATGATGACTTGCTAGGATTCTCTCAGAAGATATTGGTCGTACGCTTCGACCAGCAGGCTTTTGAAGATCTCATTTCTAAAGAGAAGTTGAGCCCTTCGAAGCGGTTCATAAAACTGAAGAAGAGTCGATGGACCTAGGTGCCTAAGGCGGCTATGATGAGCAGTACGACGGAGGGGACTGCATCTCAGACCACCCTCGTCGATGAAGCCCGAAGATACTTCGACCGCTGATGCCAGGCCATCTCTCTCAGATCCTATGCTCGAGAAACACAAAGAAGATCACGACTATCCTATGGTAAGTGTGACAAAGGCACAACGCCGAAAGGAGCAGGTGACGGCTCGCCCGCTCGTGGAGGATGCTGTACCGGTAAGAACTTCTGTGTTTGACAGAATAACCAGTCCATCAGGTATGGCCATTTTGGATTCTGAATACTACACATCATCTAAATATAGTAGGAGAAGATCCAAGGCAGCACTCGTCCCATGCTATCAAAGTGCTACGCCGATGGCGGATCGGAGGCCTGTATTGACAATAACGCGCACAGCCGATGGAAAGATATACAAGACCATCCCAGGCTCTCCGAAGCCTCGTCCGGTGGAACCCTGTCATCCCTTGAGCACCCACTCGCACTACTCAAGGCCGGGGGTACGTCATCAACGACTCTATGATCGAGGCATACTCGAACCTCACCTACAGGAACTCGAAGGAAGAATGCCTTCTCCATATCTCTTCGGCTGCACACAACGCTCCAATGTACATGAAGGAAGTAGAGGCATAAAGACTTTGTCTTCTCCCTGTGAGCGTAGGACAAAAGAAGAATCTAAGACATAGTTGCTGTCTAAATCAAGACCCAACTATACTCAGATTACCATTAACTACTGTTGTTGTCAAGTAGATCCATCACTGCCAAAGAGGAGGTCCGTCTTTCAAAGGCTACGACCAAGAACTTGTGAGGAAGAAGAAGAGCTCCGCGTTGCTTCATACAATGTTACTCAGGACTCTTCGTCCCGGAAGAAGCTATCCAAGAAGCCCTTTTCCTCGGTTGGCAAGTCCAAAAACTGGCCTAGGAGTAGCAAAAAGCTTGTGTCCAAGGAAGGCGTGTTCCAACATACGCGCTCTAAGGACGGACCATCGTCGTAAGAAGACGGTTCATCGACCGCTGCATCTGCTGGGGTTAGCCAGCCTGCTATGGTTCATAACATCCCTTCGTTTCAGCATAACAAAGGAACGTATGACACCGACACTTCTGCAGGCATAAGAAGTCAAAAGACATGGGGTAGGAACAATGTCGAGTCAGAGGATGATCACAACTTTCCAGTCTTCCCCAAGACGATGAGTACCAGCACTCTGAACTAGATAGCGAAAGCTATACCACCCCTTCTACTTATACGCATATAGCATCTGTGCACATGGCGGCTGATGACAATGAAGAATCAAGCGGAAGTGCTGATCAGCAGAAACGTATTGAGGCTCTCGAAAGAAGTCTTAACAAATTGAACATATCCATGCAGACTTTAGCCTCTGTCGTTCTAGAGATCAAGGACAGATTGGTTCCCACTGCCTCCACACCCGCGGCTCCGACGGCTTGTGATGGGTCTAGTACCCTACCCGCCGTAAACCAAGTCGCACAATCGTCGACCACTCCGTCGACCATCAATATAGCGATATCCAACAAAATATAGCAAGCACTCGAGTGTAGGAACGAATCGTAATGTGCAATACTCTAGAGGGGGGTGAATATAGGAGGCAGCAAAATATTGCTAATTTAAAAAGTTAGTAGTAAGATCACATAGAAATATCCCAACTAAATAAATGTAAAATCAGATATCAGAAAGCAAATGCAAAGAAGACGATGTATACTAGTTTTCCTCTTATGAGGACTATTCCAGTCGAAAGAACTCTAGCTTCAAGTTGAATCCACTATTGGAAAATATCGCAAATTTTTATATGAAGTCCTTGCAACTTCTACAAACTCAAGCTTTAATAAGAAGTACTCGACCAACTTCAGTTGTAAAGTTTTTTCATCAATCAAGCCTCTGATTACAATCACACTGAAGCTTTTAGACCGTACCGCATTGGCAAATCGACCAGAGGATTGTAATTGGCTTGGGATTTGAAAATTAAAGCATATAACACTTTGGAATAGAGCAGTAGCTTTAGGGAGAAGAGATGAAAGTGAATGAGTGAATTAAAATGATCGAAATCCTTTTCTATTTATAGCTTTTTCAAAGGCAGAACTCTGTCAGAATTTGGACAGAATTCAGGCAGAATTCGGGCAAAACTCTATGAGAAAATCTCGGCAAGATCCGTAACTGCAGGAGGACCAAGTTTAAAAAACAACGTTCACTAACCGAACTCTGGCCGAGTTCTGTCAGAGTTTTTTAGGTTTTGGCAAAAATAATTTTTGGGATTTTTGAAATTGTTTTAAGCGGTTAGGAGCTTTTTGTAAATAGGGGCTATTTTTTAAAACATGGGATATTTTAAAATATTTTTAGGGTAGCCTATTTGCCAGTTTGATTCGGTGTACAATATATTCCTAGACTCAAGAAATGTGAAAATACATTGCATAAAGGAAATATAGACTCGAGTGGCAAACACAGCTTCGATCTTGAAAAAAATGGGTAGCAGTTCTTTGGCAGTGTGCAAGAGTCCAAACAAAATTGAGTTGCCCTTATATCGAGACAGAGTTTGATCAATTGTTAAAATCAGGTTTGACCATGACCAATGGACCAACAATCTCCCCCATTTTGATAATTGACAAACTTTGACCGATATAACATCTTGATCAATAAGATTTGAAAGATAATCAAAATTGTATTGTATCCTAAAAAAATATTCTTGTATTCTTCCAAAGATGTTAGATCCTATTTCTCTCCCATTGTCACTTGGCAAAATAATTACAAAAAGAGAAAGCTCCCCGCAATTTATGCATAAGGAACAATCAGTAAAGAAATACAAATATAATATATAAAAAAAGCATTTAACAAGCACTTTATATTGAAACATAAAGAGATAGTGCTATAACAAGAATAAATGCTAAACTGAAATAAAATATTCTAAGCAAAGCATAAAAAGATGTTCACCATACATCAGCTCAGTTAATTACAATTTTAGTGCAAAATAAACTAAAAGATAGAGTACTAATGATATCTTGGAATGTCGGAGCATTTTCAATTAAACATAAATATAATAAAGTCTCAAAAAGTGACATCTAGACAAAATATAATGCATCTAGATCACAAATCCTCTGAATCATCATCATCGGCAACAGTGGTGCCAGCACGGCCACCATGTCCGGATGGACCAGCTTTAAAAGTGC
The DNA here is from genome assembly GCA_029216955.1 of Iris pallida. Classification (NCBI taxonomy): domain Eukaryota; kingdom Viridiplantae; phylum Streptophyta; class Magnoliopsida; order Asparagales; family Iridaceae; genus Iris; species Iris pallida. The sequence continues at coordinate 14,634,985 of JANAVB010025598.1, read as the reverse complement.
CAGCTCCAGAATGATGTGGAGTAGCACCAGAACTACGGTACCAGTCATATGCGTTACTGGGCTGAAAGAGAGTATATACCGCCTTATCCTCATAGCGATAGCCGGAGACAGCTGGATCTCTGGGAAGAAAACTGGCAGAATGCCCAGTCTAGGCAAAACGAAGATCGACAAAAAAGTTGGCGATTGCCTAGAACCGACTCACATCACGAAACTCACGTTCCCTGGATGTGTCAGTGATGAATTTCTACAGATCAGAAAGATGCTGACGAATACCTCAAAAGACATAGGGTAAGCTTGAGGAGGTAGAGCAGGAGCAGTATGAGGTGCAGGAGGAGCGGCTGCACTACGACGTGACAGATGGAGAAACGTGGGCTCAGGGTCTAGAGCATAAGTAGCAAGATCAACATCAAAATGCTGAAAGATGCGTGGGATGAACATTGCATAAACGAGATTTCGATCTCTTTCGCGACAATGTCTCATTATCTGAATAATAGTCTTAGGAACCGAAAATGAAATTTCTTTGATGATATGATAGAGGACAGACAGTTCAAGATTTGTAACATTATCTTTTGAAGTTGATTTAGGAAGAATAGTGGAATAGATGATGCGATGCAACTCATAGTTAAATAAGTTCATATTTGCAGCCTTGAACTTACCAGAATGAACACGGGTAGGTGCACAGAGGTCGTTCTTGAAACTGATAAGAGTTGTGCCATCAGGAAAATCGAACTCAGTGATATCATCAAGCGGGGCACCTTCGTTAGGAACACTAAAGATTTTTGCTAATATGGTATCATCGAACTCGATATTGAAACCGCCGACACGAGTTCTAACAGAGTAAGTGTCCAAAATAAAGTTGCAGTAGAGCAGTCTAATAGCATTAGTAGCTATAGGGTATTTGAGGGTAACAAGTCGGTGTAACCCTAATGCCTCAAACAATAGACGGTGGTCAGGAAACACAGTTCACTTAATTGGGGCTCCATTGCAAATATTATGCATGGTAAAGTCAGCGTACCATAACAATGAGTAATTATGAGTTTCAAAGAAAAACTCATTGAATGCACCGTCGGCCGATTGAACCGAGGAAAAGAGGGAATCCTCTGGTGGATTCGAAGACGATGCCTCTTCACTGACATTTGTCTTCTTTCTCTTGGATGGAGTGAATCCCTTAGGCATTTTCTCCCAAAATTGAATTGAAACTAATAAATTGAAAGAGATAGAAGGAGAATGTTATACCTTCCTAGAGTTGAGTATGGGGTAGAGATCGAGATTCTTCGCATGAATCCAAATTTTGGATTGAAATCTCCAAGTAGAATGGAAGCAATAAGTTGGAGAGTTTTTAGGGTTTGGAGAGGGCTCGAGCGGCAGATGCTGTTTGAAAGTGGAGTTTGGAAGAGATGAAGAGAAGAGGGCCTCGGGTTCTGACTTAAAAGTATATACCACCAACAGAACTCTGGCCGAGTTCACCTAGGGTTCGTTTGATAAATTTTGTGAAAAATAAAATCTTTTTAGCAGGCCACATTCTTTTCATCATCCCCTTTCAATTATTTAATACCAAGTTCAGTAATTTTAAATTTTAATTAATATAATTAATATTATCTTACAAATTAAAGTTTAATACACAACGACTGTTTTAGATTAGCTGTAGGGGTACTATCCCAGCTAACAAAGTTCACCGGAGAACAATTAAATATCGCTTCGCTTTGACCATAGTCATAGTGACAGACAGACCCTTTGTAGGCTTGTCTCAAAAACAGTTTTTGAGTATTGAAAAATAATTGATAAAACAAAATTAATTAAGATTTTTTATATCTAAATTTTTTAATTCTCGACGTAAATAATTGAAACGATCTTACACTAAAGGTTTTGTAAAGACATCAGCTAATTGATTCTGTGTCTATGTATACAAGGTTTACATCTCCATTTTGTTGATGATATCTAAGAAAATGATGTCGAATCTCGATATACTTAGTGCAAGAGTGACATACTGGATTCTTAGACAAATTAATAGTACTAGTGTTGTCACAGAAAATGGGTATGTGTGTGTAAAGTAAACCAAAGTCTTCTAAGATTTGCTTCATCCACAAAATTTGTGCACAACAACGTCCTGCAGTGATATACTCAGCCTTAGTCATTAATAATGGGATAAAATTTTATTTCTTGCTAAACCAAAAGACTAGAGCTTTGCCTAGAAAATGACATGTGTCGCTGGTACTTTTTCTATCTACTTTGCATCCAGCAAAGTCAACATCCGAATAACCGTTTAGGTCAAACGACATGGTTTTGGGATACCATAAGCCGACAGAAGAAGTTCCTTTAAGGTATCGAAAGATACGCTTAACTGCGCACAGATGTGATTCCTTAGGGTTAGCCTGAAAATATGCATATAAGCAAACACTAAACATTATATCAGAACGACTAGCAGTTAAGTAAAGTAAACTACCAATCATACTTCGATACTTACGTATGTCGACTGGTTTGCCTTGTTCATCAATATCAAGCTTAGTCGAATTTGCCATCGGAGTACCAAGTGGTTTGACTGCTTCTAGATCGAACTTCTTTAATAAGTCTTTTGTGTACTTGGCTTGATTAATGAACGTCCCATTGTTGGTTTGTTTGATTTGTAGTCCGAGAAAGAATTTCCGTTCTCCCATCATGCTCATCTAAAACTCATTCTGCGTACACTTTGAAAATTCTCACTACTAAAATAACCCCTTTTAGCGACGTCAGAGGACGTCGCTAAAAAAGGAAAATTCGTCGCTAATGTCTATTAGCGACGTATTTAGCGACGAAAAATGGATGTCGCTTATAAGCTTGTCGCAGATTACAATTTTGTCGTAATTCGTCGCTAGTTGCGACGTCACTTTTAGTGTCGCTAGACGTCGTAATATTAGCGACAGATAGCGACGTCATCATACGTCGCCAGTATAACGAAGTAGGGCGACCACTTAGCGATGCCGTCAACTTTACATATGATTGTAGAAGCATGAAAAAGAATAAAGAAAGATCCATGCGGCCAGAGAGCCCCATGCGGCTCAGAGAATTCATGCGGCTCAAGGATCCATACGGATCAAGATCTATACGGCTCAAAAAAGTCCTATGCGGCTCAAATAGGAGCCACGTGGCATGCAAACAGCTCTCTCGTTTGTCCTTTACTGTATTAAATGCCTTGACGGCTGACAGCTCTGACAAGGTGACAGTTCTGACACAAAGATATCATTATGACTCCCTCATAATGACAGACTCCTTGGAAAGCAAAGAAAATCTCTGACACGATCCCCCGAGAGTCAGAAACTGTCATACGGCCTTAACACGTGGACAGTCGTATGCGGCCCAAGCGGAGACTCCCCCATGCGGCCCAAGCGGAGGCTCCCCCATATGGTTCACGAAGATTAGCCCCATACGGCTCACGAAGACTAGCCCCATGCGGCTCACGAAGACTAGCTCTATGCGGCTCACGAAGACCATCCCCATGCGGCTCACGAGGACTATCTCCATACGGTTCACTCATGCGGTCATCCACACTCATGCGGCTCAAATCATTACCTTGCGGTCCAAATGGTCAGGGGGCCACTCTCAGGCAGCCTTGCCACGTGGCCATCCTTATGCGGCCCTATGAGGAGTAACTTTCCTACTGCTCAGATTTCTGCTGTGGCTTGCGGTTACGACACGTGGTATGATAGCAGGGCATGTGGCATCAGATTGATCGAAATCCCTCAACAAATCCTAATAAAATATTGGGATCAAATCAGATCATTGGCAAACAAGCAAATTAATGATACATGTCGAGAAATCCGAGATTGGCATGACAAATCAGAAAGATTTATGTCAATCAGCATTAATTATCCACAAAAGATTTGATGCAATCACATTTATTGCTCAAATCTCGATGAACGGCCCAGATCCAGTGATCCTTAGCCGTCGACTTTCAAGAATGGGCAATCATTGTAAACCCTAATGAGGCCCCCACTCTTATAAATAGCAAGGTGCCATTCCCTTGTAAAAAAAAGGATACATACGAAGAGAGGACAAACATAGAGACATACGAAGAGAGGACAGACATAGAGACATATACAGAGACAGAGAGAGATATACAGAGAGAGACAGAGAGCCAGAGAGCCTGAAGAGAGAGCATTTCTTCATCAATGCCCAGCAGTTCTTCTACAGAGCTAAGGCTGCACCTGATCGTCCAAGGAGTAAGGCAGAGCTGCCGTCGCTTTCCCGAGCCTCTACCATCACACCCCAGAATCTAAAATAAACAATTATACTTAGATTGCTGTACCTAGGTTTTCGTTCCTAGGCTTTCTTTGTACAAGCGAGTTTGTATCGTGAAGTAAAAGTCTAGTCCTCCGATAATTGTTCTACTCTTTTATATTTTATGGCAAACACGATGGCGACTCTGCTGGGGACAAACTTCTCTACGGCTGAGGAGTTGGTGACGCAATCGGATGCAGCCAAACTTGGCTCCACGCAACAGAAGATGGTCATCCGCTTCGACCAACAGGCGTTTGAAGAAATGCTCTCTGAAGGAAGTACTGGCCCGGTTCAAAGGCGAACCCGCACAAAGAAAGCTCGCTGCGAGTGGTGGCCAAAATCATTTGCTCCTCTACAAGCTCTGGACGGGGTACTCTCTGCTACCCAAGACGGCGAAGGCGACTCTCATACGGCTCCACTTCGAGCCATAGAGGACTCTGCTGTCCCCAAGTCCGGCAGAGGAAAGCACTACGATGCTGGACTTGCAGGGACAAAGAGTGATTCTACCCGCCCCAAGAAGAAGCCGAAAACTCATGCGGCTAAGTCTGCCAGCCACATGCAGGATGCTCATGCGGTTGAATCGGTCAGCCGCATGAAGGAGGTCTATACGGCCAGATCATCCAGCCACATGAAGAAAACTCATGCGGCCGAGACACCCAGTCGAATGAAGAAAGTCTATGCGGCTACGCCTGCCAGCCGCATGAAGAGCCGCGTAATGCCTATTCCACGTGGCTCTGTCTTCGACCGCCTCTCCTATGGTCCTGATCTTTTGTGCTCCCAAGAAGATATGTCTGACTCTCTCCAGCATCACTTAGACTCTTCCTACTATGTGCCCTTACGCACTAGAGTGAAGAAGTCTAAGGCAGCACGAGCTTGGCAAGTTCGGTCCGCTGATCCGATCTCTGACCATCCGAGCGTCCCGTATACCGTTATACGGGCCTCAGATGGAAAGTTGTACAGAACCACTCGAGTCCAGTCCCCGACGGCAAACGGACAGAGAGGTTCGCAAAAGGCTTCCAAAATCCTGGAAGCGAACATGGTCGATCCAGACCTATCTGACTTGTGTGAGGCCATCCTCCACAAACATAAGGAAAGAGAAGATGCATTGGGGTGCAAAGAGTCCTCCCACGGACGTCACTGCACCCAAGTCATCGTCAACTGCTGCTGCAATAACGCGACGGTACGAAAAGACCGACAGTCTATCTTTCAAAGACTGCAACAGCCGTCTTCAGAAGACGAGGCACTTTCCGTCGTCTCCTGTAACTCTGCTTAGAAAGTCCCCGCCAATGGGAGAGGGAAGAAGACAAATGTTCCCAGCCCGAAGATTTCAACCGCTTTGACGAAGAGACTGTCGTCTAAGCGGGTGCCCATCCCCAGAGTTTTCTAAGGCACCCGTTCTAAGACGAAATCTGCTACAGTGGAAGATTCGTCGTCCACACCACTAGAGGTTGCTGGGACTGGGGGTAGCACTCCTTCGAACCTCCACGACAATCCGATGTTCTAAGAAGACGAGCCGGGAAAACAACCCTCCCATCAGATGCAGCAAACCCTGACGTCCCCGAGGATGTCCACAACTCCCAAGATGAGGCAAACTCAAAAACTGGGGGTACTGTTCCTTCTGAGTCCGAACGAAAGAAAGACATTCCCACATACCCCGATGATTTCTCGTTACAGGGGTATGACTCGGAAGACACGTCCTCTACTGTGCCATCCATCTCTCCTCATGTAAAGATGGTGTTTATGACGGATAGCAGCCAAGGGGGTTCCAGTGATCGCCAATGCATCGACACTCTGGAGGCCATACTGCTTGCCTTGGTCAAGTCTGTGGACGAGATCAAAGTGACCCTTCCAACTCTGCAAGGAGGGACGCCTGGCCAAACAAGCACGGGTCCCACGGTCAATACGGACTCGAATTCAGCGGCACCAAATCCGGGCAACAATCCTCATGAAGTAACGCCCCCCACCACTGTGGATGAGGCTCGAGAAGCGAGAAGAGAAGTCTAGGAGCTCCGAGCCATGTTTCACGCTCGAGAAAATCCTCAAGACCTCAGAATATGGCAACCGTACCCTGCTGCCTGGAGGGATGTTCCATTTCCGCCAAGATATAAGCCGTTCAACATCAACCCGTATGATGGAAAGGCCTCCGCAAGTCGGTATATCACTTACTTCGAGGTCACCATCGACCATCTGCCCCATGATGATGCCATCCTCACACGATTATTCATCGGGGCATTGGAAGGAGTCGCCTTCGAATGGTATCGCAACCTACCAGACAACTGCATCCACTCCTTCTCCGGCTTCAAGCGCATGTTCTTGGAGAGATTCTACGAAGTAGGGCAGGATATCACAATGTCCACCCTCATGGACGTCGTCCAAGGAGAGAAAGAGCTGACAAGGAACTATATCGAGCGGTTTCGCCAAACCGTAATGAAGTTGCCGTCGGAAAATCCAGATTCCTCCCTAATTGAAATTTGCCAAAAGAGATTGCTCCCAACAATCAGTCTCTGGATGGGCAAAAGTCAATTTAAGGACTGGAAGACGTTCATCATCAGTGCCACTAGTGCCGAAAAAACGGTTGAAGAAGGCTCACCAATTGGGATTGGATATCTCGGACGGAGAAAACAAGGGCAAGCGTCATAATACCAACAACGACAATGGGGGTAGCCCCTCCAACAATCGGGACAGCAGGGGTAAGCAGGCTATGGTGGCCGACACAGCACAGAAACCTGAGCCAAAACCGACGGACAAACAATGGCCGCAAATCACATACTCCTTCGAAGACGGCCACGTCAAGCCCATCTTGGACATGCTCATACAAGGAGACAGAATTCAGCTTCCTCCACCAAGGTGAGAACCGCGGCCGGCAGAAATGGAGAACCCAAAGTACTGCCATTACCATCGCTACGTCCACCATGCTACACACGACTGCTACCAGCTAAAACGGTTCATCCAAAATCTTATCGATTCGAACGCTCTGGCTATCAATTTCGAAGAGGTAACCGTGGCAGCCAATATGGTATCGGTACAATTCGGCAGCTTTTCTCCAACAAAAACTCAAGACGGTGTAGTCCCTATCCCTCTGGCGACCATGGAGATTGCTAATCTTCCACCTCCCCGAGATCAGGCTGCTGGTCTAGTGCCCCTCACCACATCACGGGAGGAGGTCATATGGGTCCATCCAGACTTGGTATCTGAAGTGACTCAGCCCACACCATCTTCCATTAGCAAGAAAAAGAGTGGAAAAGTCAGGTCCTGCCGCACAATCTCGGCAGATATCGAAGAAACTACAGCAGTCGTCACTCGGTCTGGGCCACAATCCAAACCTGTGGCTGACAACTCGGCTGAAGATCATCAGCCCGCTACAACTGATGCTCCGGGGCCGGCTCAGCCTTCGACGACCGACAAGCCTAGGCCGAAGGAGACTCGCTTTGATAAATTCCTCTGAAAAGAGACACCACAGGGGCTGGAGAGGCCCTACAAATTCGACATCTTGGCGCAATTGTCCAACACACCGGCCAAGTTGTCATTATACGAGCTTCTGAGACTCTCAAAGGACGTTCGTGCGGCTTTGAGCGATGCACTCCAAAACGCCGATGCGTACCTGGCTCAGGTCAACCTCACGGGAAAGTGCCCGCCTGCAGATCTCCAAGACAACGCTTGTACGGGAGCGATACCCAACATTGTCTTCACTCTACAGGACATGCTCATCAAAACCAACCTGTACGATCGCCCGCTGTACTACACTGGATATATCGGCGACGTAAAGGTGGATCGGATGCACATTGATCCTGGCTCTTCCATAAGCATTTTCTCGAAGGGTCTGTTACATCATCTCCATATCCCAATGCATGGCCTGACGCCTACAAGCACCGCCATCAGCGGTTTCAATTCGGACAGGAGCTACCCAATTGGGAAGATTCGTCTGAAGTGTTAAATTGGCGATCTCCAGTCGGAAGTCACCTGTTACGTCATAGATGCAGACACTTCTTACAACATCCTCTTGGGGCGCCCTTGGATACACGATTATATGATCGTGCCTTCCATGCTGCACCAATGTTTCAAGTATGTCGACAAACACGGCTTCGTGAGGACAGAATTTGCCGACATCGATCCCTTCAAAGGGGTCGAATCCTACTACTCAGACTCCTGCCTGTACGAAAAGTCGAAAAGGCACCTTGATGAAGGAGATGTGCAAGCTCATACCGAGACAGCCACAGGATCAGAAGAACCTCTGACGATCCACCTCCAAGCTCACAAACCTGGCAAGTTCGCATCCCTTACCGTCACTCTGCGTAAGGACGCAATCAGCCTCTTGGTACAAGAAGAGCAAATGATAATCCGGCTGCCAAGGTCTGGCCAAGTGCCAAGACCCACAACGGAGCCACTGACAATCAGGCTGTCGAGAGTCGGCCAGCAGCAAACGGAGAAGTTTAATCCCTCCGATAAGCCAATGACGATATGCCTTCCCAAAAAGGGTCGTCACCCCAATGCAAGGCCTGGAACTTCTAGCGAACCAGCCACTCCCCGCCTAGCATCGAGTAACAAACTGGGGTCACTAGTCTGCCAACAACTCCACGCTCTGCTCCACCAGCTGAACCTCTGACGATCAAGTTGCCCAGGTCGTCCTATCAGTCTTCGTTTATACAGGGGGTAGCCGAAGAGGAACCGGAACTAGCCAAGTATGTGGCTGCCTACACTGATGTTCCCTCCGCAGATGATGTAATCCCGCTAGAAAAGATACCTTACTTCATCAATAAAGGGCTATCTTTGAACTACCTCGAGCTTAATAAGCTTTGTACAATGTATGCTATGGAATACGGTATAGGCACTCACCTACACACAGGTGACAAATGTGTACACCGCAATCCAGCTTACTCCAGTAGAAGATGCTTACCGCATAATCGAGGGAGGGGACCATCCAATCATCTTCGTCCGAAAGGATGATCCGTAGCCCTTCACCGTAGAAGAAGTTGACCTTGAATCAGATGTCGGAAGACTGCCTCTGTATCTCATGCAAAAAAAATAGGGATATGATCTGGAGACGACGCCAGTACTGGGCGACAATTACCTTTAAAGCTGCCAGTCTCGGCTGGCAAACCACGGGACTACTATAGCAACACTCGATGTGGATTAGGGTATGTTACACCCACGACAACCCCTGAGAGTTCAGATGAAGAATGCGACTGGCATTCACATTCAGCCGGGTCACCAACTTCTGACTCGGATACCAACATCGGAGACATATTCAGGCAAGTCCTGTCAGTCAATATGGTATTAGTCGACGTGTATGAAGAAGATGAAGACATTCCGAAAATCCTCGAACTAGAGCCGTGGGCCCAACAGTTGGATGCACAATAGGAAAAGTGGTTCGAACAAAGGGAACCTCCTACTGAAGATGAAGTTATACAAGAGTCCTCTTCTTCTGACGCCTACAAGAGGGAAAGAAGATGATTAAAATCAAAGCTAGAAGAAAGGAAGGACCGGTAGTAACTTATTTACCTCTGATGCGGGGTCGATTTCTTCCTCTCTTTCCTTGATAGTTAGCCCGCGGTGTCTGGTTGCAGCCAGTTTCCGAGAGCGAGGAATACCGCCGACAGGAGAAAGTTGCCTGCTACGCTTTCGTGCAGGGCCGGGTGCAACGGATGGCTGATCTACCACCATCTCATCTGGTAAAATAGGCGGCTGGTCTGTCCCTACATCTGCCACCGGAAAGGAAGAGTCGTCTCCATCAGGCTCGTCGCCTTCGTCATCCATAACAGCGGAGTCCGAATCCTGTACGTCGACTCTGTTCTTCCTTTTCCTTGTCTTGGCCCCCTGGGAACCCTCATCCAGACCGGTACCAACGATGAAACTGGTACCCGGGTTAAAACCGACAGGGGCTTGTTCGCCATGACGTGGTATAGAGCCGCCATATACAAGATCTCTACCGACGTCTTGATAGCAGAAACTGAGAAAATGGTACGGGTATAGAATGTGTCATAGTAATGCCAGGCCCGGATGCCGTCAAGAAGGCTACCTTCAAAGCCCACACAAGAGCTGGGGCTGTCTAGAAAAAGCTGACTATATCCAAATTGTCGGGCGAACCTGCTAGGCAGATAAGGCTCCAGAAAGACAGTATTACGATTGTGATATACCAGATGAGAGGGACGAATATTTCCCAGCCACAGAAGCATCTGGCCGTCCAGAAGTTGAGGAGGCCCAATACCGTCAAGATGGACAGCCGCTATTTCCTCATCAGTAAAACGAGGGATAGATACAAAAATGTTGTACATGTCTGCCCTCGCCAATGCCATCGGACAAGCATGTATGGTCTCGAATTCCTAAGACTCATTACGATAGCGGAAGATAAAAGCGTCATCATCAGTTACGCCGTCTTCAGAGCCCGGTCTCATCAAAGACGGATAATGCATCAACAGCCACCCCATCAAATAATGATAGGGTAGCTCGGTCCGTTCAAAATTTTTCGTCACATCATGGGCAATAACCTTGGATGTGAAAGTACGAAGGCCACGGTGTATGCTGCACACCATGGCCGGAAGGAGAGCTAGCCTGACTCGTAAAACTAACTTCACAGTCGGAAGGATGAAATTGTGACTAATCCTCTCGATGGAACCTGCTTCATTCGAGACTACACAGTTTCGTAACCATATCATCAAGAATCCCACCAGGAGCGGCTTCTCTGACAACTCTTGGGTGTCCTGATAAAAATAACCGAAAGAGTCGGTCTGACTCTCGAATCTGTCACTAGAGGTGTCCACCCTCTTAGCTGATGACACTAAGGCTTTCACCGCCTCCCGGGATTGAGGACAGCGGGGAGTAACTTGACCTGAGGCATCCATCGTGAAGAGATAGCACACCCAGTCCTTGGTATGAGGGGCATTCCCTTCCGAGCTGTTCTCCTTCTTGGCTATTTGATGACATGTGCTATAATGGCACAATATCTCTTGATAAAGAGCTACGAAGCCTGGATACCGCCTTTCCAACTCTTCGAACTCTTCATTCGTGGGAGTATACGCCTCAAAAGCTTCGTCCCCCAAGGAAGCTTGGAGACCGCATGCATTTCGTGGAGCGTAAGCCCCATTTCCCCTACGGAAGTATGGAAGATTCCCGTATGGCGATTATACATCTCCAGCAGAGATATAAATAATCTCTTGTTTATAGACAAGCCATGGCTAGTGCCCCGAATAGCATGGTGAAGACCAATCTCACACAGAAAGGCCTCATACTTTCGCAAAATCCACGTAGACAGATTGGTCCACGAGGGAATCGGATGTATCCAGCTGGGGAGCATCAACCGACCAATGGGATAGGAGCCCTTCCGAGCGAGTTGGTTCATAAAAGTGTCGGCTGTAGGAAACGTGAAATTGGGACCCGACACATTCAAGAAAGTACCCGAGGCCAATCCCATTACAGAACGGCTGGTGTGCACCTTGCCTACGTACACTGACTTCAGGCTATTGTTATAATGGATGTCTCCCACGAACATCCCACTCCGGGTAGGAGTTAAAGAATCTTCCATCTTTTGGTCCAGTGGGAGCATATTGAACCAAGATAAAGGGAAGTGACGCTCCATCTGGGGGATGCGGATCGCTATCCCGTTAGAAACAGAACTCCAGTTCTCTGACACCTCCAGAATCTGACTGTTCTTCACAGTCAAGGCGTCTCCAAAGAAGAATACAGGCTTCAAGTATTCCCCTTCTAATTTCCCCGAGTTCATCATAGCATTAAGAAAATAGAAAGGCTGATTCTTGATGGCATTCGATCTCGCCGGGGGCTCGTCACTCGGAAACTGGTCAGCCATATGTTGGACTATATGGTCGTACCTATAGCCCAGAGCAGCTTGGGCGCTGCCTACCAGGAGCTCTCCAGCAGCATTAACCGGCAAATTCACTGAGAAGAAGATAGAAAAAGATAAGTTAAAATGATGGACACAAAGGAACTAATGGGTGCTTTCGAGCTAATGCGGCTCCAACTTAACAAAGTCTCATGCGTCTCAGGAGAACACTTATGCGGCTCTAACTTACTGAAGCCTCATGCGGCTCAGGAGAACACTTATGCGGCTCCAACTAACGAAAGCCTCAAGCGGCTCAAGCTCAGCAGAACATTCATGCGCCTCCACTTAGTGAAGGGTCATGCGACAGTGCTTTCATAAGGCCCGTAGGGATCGGATAAGTTCGTGCGGACCACGTGACAGACAAATGTGTGCGAATCTATACGGCTCAGTGTCGCTTATGCGACTTTGTTGGCGAAGCACGTATGCGACCACAGTGGCTATTCTTATGCGGCTTGCGGCTCGACCGTAGGACGAACATGCGACTCACATGAAGATAAAGGCTCGTGCATAAAGCATGCGACGTAGCCATAGCAGTTAGGGTTCTTTAAACCCACATAAAGTCCTTACCAGCAATAGGGGGATGGACGTCAGGGTGAGCTGCGGGCACGACGGCCGGCGGAGGAACGGCCGCGGTTGAAGTAGAGGCAGTCTTCTTCGACGAAGACGCCGCCTTCTTGCCCTTCGCCGCAACGGTCTTCTTGGGAGCCATTGGCAATTAAAGAAGAAGATGACAATGGAGTAGGGAAAATTTGAAGTGAAGGAGAAAGTAAAGAAGTCTTCTCTCTCAAACTCCTCTTATTTATAGGAGGACAAGAGAGGGGGGGAACACGTAGATTGATAACCGCCTCAGAAAAGATGAAACCGACTCCTCGAATTTCGTCCCCTCTCTCATAAAGGAGATTCAACCAGAACATAAAATCCAAAGATTTAATGAGCCGACCCTTGGGATCTCCCCTAAAGGCGGTACTAAAATGAATTTAAGGCAATTAATGATGCGCACACGTGGCAAGGAGCTATGCGGCCCGAAAGTCCCTGCAGCTGATTGACTCAATACGGTCGAAACATCCATGCGGTCGAGTCATCAATGCGGCCGAGTCATCCATGCGGCAGAGACATCCATGCGGCTGAGATATCCATGTGGCCGAGACATCATATGCGGTCAGAAGAATTTATACATGGCCATGCTTCTTATTCAAAGTATTTCAATTTTGCAAATTAAAAACTTTGAAGGGGGTCTTGTAGAAGCATGGAAAAGAATAAAAAAAGATCCATGTGGCCAGAGAGCCCCATGCGGCTCAGAGAATTCATGCGGCTCAAGGATCCATGCGGATCAAGATCTATGCGGCTTAAAAAAGTTCTATGCGGCTCAAAGAGGAGCCACGTGGCATGCAAACAGCTCTCTCGTTTGTCCTTTACTGCATTAAATGCCTTGACGGCTGACAGCTCTGACAAGGTGACAGTTCTGACACAAAGATATCATTATGACTCCCTCATAATGACGGACTCCTTGGAAAGCGAAGAAAATCTCTGACACGATCCCCCGAGAGTCAGAAACTGTCATACGGCCTTGACACGTGGACAGTCGTATGCGGCCCAAGCGGAGACTCCCCCATGCGGTTCATGAAGATTAGCCCCATGCGGCTCACGAAGACTAGCCCCATGCGGCTCATGAAGACTAGCTCCATGCGGCTCACGAAGACCATCCCCATGCGGCTCACGAGGACTATCTCCATGCGGTTCACTCATGCGGTCATCCACACTCATGAGGCTCAAATCATTACCATGCGGTCCAAATGGTCAGGGGGCCACTCTTAGGCAGCCTTGCCACGTGTCCAGCCTTATGCGGTCCAATAAGGAGTAACTTTCCTGCGGTTCAGATTTCTGCTGTGGCTTGTAGTTACGATACGTGGCAGGATAACAGGGCATGTGGCATCATATTGATCAAAATCCTTCAACAAATCCTAATAAAATATTAGGATCAAATCAGATTATTGGCAAACAAGCAAATTAATGATACGTGTCAAGAAATCCGAGGTTGGCATGATAAATCAGGAAGATTTATGTCAATCAGCATTAATTACCCACAAAAGATTTGATGCAATCATATTTATTGCTCAAATCTCGATGAACGACCCAGATCCAGTGATCCTTAGTCGTCGACTTTCAATAATGGGCAATCATTGTAAACCCTAATGAGACCCCCCACTCTTATAAATAGCAAGGTGTCATTCCCTTGTAAAAAAATGATACATACGAAGAGAGGACAGATATAGAGACATACGAAGAGAGGACAGACATAGAGACATACACAGAGACAGAGAGAGATATACAGAGAGAGACATAGAGAGCCAGAGAGCCTGAAGAGAGAGCATTTCTTCATCAACACCCAGCAGTTCTTCTACAGAGCCAAGGCTGCACCCGATCGTCCAAGGAGTAAGACAGAGCTGCCGTCGCTTTCCCGAGCCTCTACCGTCACCCTCCAGAATCTAAAATAAACAATTGTACTTAGATTGCTGTACCTAGGTTTTCGTTTCTAGGCTTTCTTTGTACAAGCGAGTTTGTATCGTGAAGTAAAAGTCCAGTCCTCCGATAATTATTCTGCTCTTTTATATTTTATGGCAAACAATGATGACATGGCATAGCAGCCACGTCAGCATTTTAGCGATGCCTAGCGACAACTCTAGCGACGTCGGCTCTCAGGTGGTCATATACACGTCAGCAGTATAGCGACGGATAGCGACGTTACGTCACTATGTGGTGACATATAGCGACGTGTACTGGACGTCGTAAAACGTCGCAGAATGTCGCTATACGTCGTAGATGTTATGAAAAAAATTAAAAAAAATAATTTGTATTTTAGTTATGCTGTGTGTCTGTGTTTACAGTGTGTGTGAAGTGCAGTATTCGAACCATCGACAGTTTCGCTTACTGTTCTATGTTTTATCTTGGATAGAAAGGGCAACAGTTTATGGTGCACTTCTCAGAGCTTCCTCTTCACGTCCTTCACCTTCTCGGGATCCTTTACGACGTCCCGAGAAAGTAAAGGACGTGAAAATGAAGCTCTCAGAAGTACACCATGAACTGTTGCTCTTTCTATCCAAGATAAAACATACAACAGTAATCGAAACTGTCGATGGTTCCAAACACTGCACTTCACATTCACTGTAAACACAGACACACATCATCACAAAAATAGATATTATATTTTTTAAATTTGGGCAGCACCTCCTTTGTATATCAGATCATCGCTTATAACCTAGCGTAGGTATATTTGTCATCCCCGTCGCAGATATCATCACAATTAACAGTCTTCCATCATAACAGTCTATAACTAATAGATGAAAAACAGTCTCCCATCATAACAGTCTACAACTAAATATCATACATGTACTCAATAAAAATACAAACAAACTAAATATCACCAACATACATGTCCAACAAACATACATGTCCAACAGAGTCAAATAATATTCAAAATTAGTGTACAGAACGGTGAATGGGCCCATAGGGCCAATAAATACAAAGCTGATAAAAAAATCTACTGGATCACTGAGGACCCCTGTCGTGCATTTGGGATAGCATGCACTCATACTGCTCCTGTGTGAGCTGCACCGTAGGGGCAGTAGGAGTCAGTGCAATGTCTGGAGTTGTCACGCTCCAGAACCAGAATACTAGAGAGCGGGGGCAGACATAGCCAGCTACGTATATTAAAATGGAAACCACCTCGATATACGGTCACGGCTGTCTAGATATGTGAGGGTTTTCTACAAGCCAGCAGTCTCTTATGGTCATGAACAAGCCTAGTGTCTCAATCACCACAAGTAAGTAAGGTCGCAAGATGTATGATCATTAAATATACAATAATAAGGCGTCCCAAATATTACATATTCAGCTGATCATGAAGCTAGTTGTTACAAAATGTTTGGACTAGCAAGAGTTTAGTCATACATGATTAACCCTAGGATTTGTCAATCATGTTTACAGCCCGTAGGCAGACAGTAAGTAAAAGTGCTTCGAGCTAACAGGTGCTCGTCGGCTAAACGCCTCAAAAGAATAATTTTTTTACAATAGAGTGAGCGAAACAAAATAGAAAACCCACTCTTGGCCCGGATTCCGTCTAGTGTTCACCATTGGGCTGGAAGCTTGGTAGATCCTCGGGAGCTGCTCCGAAATCTGGCCACACAAAACCAGCTGGGTCAAACCCCAGAAAGAGCAAGTGCCGCAAGGGGGCCACGAAATAAGAACAAAGCCAGCAATCAGCACAAGGAAACTAATATTAAAACTAGAATTACGAAAATATGTCAGGATGATATACGACGAGATAACCATGGAACTATTCCGATAGCCAGGTTACAACCCGTAAACCAAACAAGGACCGGGGTTGTAACCCTTCGTCTGAACAGAACTTGGTATCCCACAATTTATCGACAAAATAATGTAAGAAAATCAAGACAGGAACAATCTTGTACGGGATCAAGCCATAGCTAGACTGATTATACCTCATTCAATCAATCACGGCCAAGCAGATCCTACGGCTTACTACCTTAACTAACTAGGGTTATCACATGCTTAATTACTAACAAGATGCAGTGAGATTATTCCACAGCCACAAGCCCTGCAGACCATCCAGGCTACCCAGGACGAAAGATTAGGGTTGAATTCAGGTGGGTACATCGTCCAGGAGACACATGTACCCTTAGGTGACTTAGAGGCTGCAACACTCGACGGTGCGCTGGAAATGTGCCCTACTCAACGGCAGGCTACAGATCCCAAGAGCGCCCAGGTAACGGGATTGCCTGTAGCTGTGTCATCTCTTCATGACTACTGAGTTATTCTAGTTATTAACCTTAATCCATTTTAGTAGGTACTCCTGACCGTAGTACTCAGGAGTCCCCTCCTAGACATGATGCAAGACAGGACAAGTGGATTTAACAAGCAAGCAAGAAGAACCACCCACGGTGTCAAGGCAGGTCAAGTTAAATTATCAAGATAAATCATGTCGGGGTACTTGTCGGGAGTGCGCCACGACGGGCCACTATCATGTCAGGTAGGTCATGTCAGGAGTGCACCACTACGGGTCACTGTCGTGTTATGCTAGTCCCTTGTCATACCATGCCATGTACAATAGTCATTCCAAACATATTAAGTAAAATCAAGTTCATGACAAAAGGCGTAAGGATATAAAATGGGCATAAAATATCTAATAAAATATCAATATACAGGACAATAGAAAAGCCAAGCTTAAAGAAATAAAACCAAAACTCCAAGAGCCAATGGTTAAGCAAGGGGTCAGGGGAGCAGCGTACGAAAAGTCACGCACGCCAGATAGCAGCGTAGGTGAAAAGTCACGCACGCTGAGAGCAGCATAGGTGAAAAGTCACGCACGCTACAGGGAGCAGCGTAGGTGAAAAGTCACGCACGCTACAGGGAGCAGTGTGTGAAAAAGTCACGCACGCTCAAGGAGACAGCTGCGTGAAAAGTCACGCAAGCTCAAGGGAGCAGCTGCGTGAAAAGTCACACACGCTCAAGGAGACAGCTACGTGAAAAGTCATGCACGCTCAAGGAGACAGCTGCGTGAAAAGTCACGCAAGCTCAAGGGAGCAGCTGCGTGAAAAGTCACGCACGCTCAAGGAGCAGTGTGCGTGAAAAGTAACGCAAGCTCAAGGGAACACGCTTCCAATAGGAAGCGTACTCAAGTTAGCGTACGCAGCGCTAAAGAGCGCGCGTAGCTCAGTGTGCGTGAGTTAAACAGCTCTGCACACTGCTCACTGTCTCCTCCAAAGAGTAAGAACACCATGGATGAACCCAAAGCTTCCAAGCATCATAACTTGGCCATCCGAACTCCAAATTCGGATTTCCAAAGTTCCAACTGGAGTGAAACTGAATGCTCTTCCACATGGAAACATCAAAACCCATGAAAAACCAACTTAAAGAGATCAAACCATGCAAAATCTAAAAATAGAAATAACTTAGATCTAGAGCAAAGGAGACTTCAAATCATAAAACACCAATTCTAATGTTGATCACCATGTCCTAATCTAGCAAATGAACCAAGAAAATATGGCTCTTATGAAGTGGCAAGGTGCACTTACCTAGGGTTAGGAGAGTTGTGGAGGAAGGAGAAGAAGAAGAAGAAGGAAATTAATGGTGGAAGTTATGAGGAGAGAGAGTGGTAGGTGGGGATATAAA
Organism: Iris pallida; assembly: GCA_029216955.1. Lineage (NCBI taxonomy): Eukaryota > Viridiplantae > Streptophyta > Magnoliopsida > Asparagales > Iridaceae > Iris > Iris pallida. Next base: position 14,616,708 of record JANAVB010025598.1, on the reverse strand, counting down.
GAGGGGGAGTTGTGGTGGGGATGAGGGGTAGCATAGGTTAAGGTGCTCCATGCATAAACCGAACCAGACCAACCCAATATATAAAACCGAGCCAAGCCAAAAACCCAAATACGAGAAATACCGAAATTCCACAAGCTGAGAAAAATAAAAATACATGCCAAAATCCAGATACGAGTATAAATACGAAATACTGGAAATACGGGAAATGAGGGTGACAACTCTACCCACCTTAAAAGAATTCCGTCCTTGGAATTTAATCAAGGAGCTAGAGATTGCCACGATAAGCTACACTAAGCACATGCAAGCTACACTAAGCAGTCCAATCATACAATCATACAATACAAGCAAGGAAGGGAAAATGTAAGGCATAAGAAAGACATTATACCTCACGAGTCAAACAGGTAGGGATATCGCGATCGGATGTCGTCCTCACGCTCCCACGTTGACTCACCCAGAGAGTGATGACCCCAACCAACACGGACTAATTTAATAGTCTTGTTCTTGAGTATCTTTTCCCTCCGGTCCAAAATAGACATGGGCCTCTCCTCATACGAAAGGTTGGTACCAACAACCAATTCCGAATGGTCTAGGATGTGGCTCAGGTCCGAAATATACCGTCGTAATTGGGATACATGGAATACATCATGCACCTCACTTAGCGACGGCAGAAGAGCGAAACGATAGGATACATCTCCTACTCGCTCTAGAATATCGAACGGCCCTATATACCTAGGACTAAGCTTTTCCTGCACGCCAAAGCGAATGACGTCGCGGTTAGGTGAGATCCTAAGGAATACATGGTCGTCGACAGCAAATTCTAAGGGACGCCGATGAGCATCGGCCCAATGGCGCTGGCGGTCCTGGGCAACTCGGAGGTAATCTCTGACCTTCCTGACCACTTCAACCGTCTGGGAAATCAATTCGGGTCCGAGCATCTGCCTCTCCCCGACATCGTCCCATGCTAGCGGGGATCTGCACTTCCTGTCATAAAGAGCCTCGAAGGGTGCCATCTGGATACTGGCCTGATAACTGTTGTTGTATGAGAATTTTACCAGGTGCAGATGATTCTCCCATGAACCACCGAAGTCAAGGGTACAGGATCTCAACATATCTTCAAGAGTTTGGATTGTGCGCTCTGATTGACCATCCGTCTGTGGGTGATAAGCTGAGCTGAACTGAAGACGAGTCCCCAAACTCTTCTGCAAGCTGCGCCAAAAGTGTGATGTGAATCTTGAATCCCTGTCTGAGGTGATGCTGACTGGCACACCGTAAAGTCTGACGATCTGCCTGAGGTACATCTCTGCTAGCTGTGCCATCGACTGTCCAACTCTGAATGGGAAAAAGTGTGCCACCTTGGTAAGCCTGTCCACAATTACCCAAATAGTATCTCTGCCGATCGGAGATCTGGGTAATCCGGTCACGAAATCCATGGTTATATGTTTCCATTTCCATTCTGGGATCGGTAAGGGTTGAAGAAGTCCAGCGGGCCTCTGATGTTCAGCTTTAACCTGTTGGCAAACCAAACACCGAGAGACAAACCGGGCTATCTCCCTCTTCATGCCATTCCACCAAAAATGCTGACGAATATTACGGTACATCTTCGTACCACCCGGATAAATAGAATACTGTGAACTGTGGGCTTCTGCCATGACTTCCTGTCTGATATCTCCACTGGGTACACAAAGACGAGTACCGTGCCGAAGGGTACCGTCTTCATGGATACATAACTCTGGCCTTTTTCCTGCTTCACACTCGGCTCTGAGTCGCTGGATCTTGGAATCTGCTGACTGCGCCATCCGGATCCTCTCAACTATGCTGGACTGAACCTGTAGGCTGGCCATCAATGCCATACTGGTGGGAAGAACCACTTCAATTCCCATCTTCTGAAGATCTGCCAATAATTCTGGTTGCGCCGTCAGAAAATAAACTCTGGCTCTCCTGCTCAATGCATCTGTTACAACATTGGCCTTTCCGGGATGATACTGCAAATCTACATCATAATCCACCAATAGCTCGAGCCATCTTCTCTGCCACATATTAAGGTCCTTCTGGGTGAAAACATACTTCAGGCTCTTATGATCAGTAAAGATCTCCACTCTATCTCCGTACAAGTAGTGTCTCCACAACTTCAAGGCAAACACTACCGCCGCTAATTCCAAGTCGTGGGTCGGGTAATTCTTCTCATGATCACGAAGTTGGCGTGACGCATAAGATATTACCTTCCCATGCTGCATCAAGACACACCCCAATCCTCTGCCTGAAGCGTCGCAATAAACTGTGAATCCTCCGGTCCCATCTGGAAGGGTGAGAATGGGAGCCGTTATCAAACCTCGCTTCAACTTCTCAAATGATTCCTGACACTTTGCTGTCTAAACAAACGGCACATCCTTGCGGGTCAACTGGGTCATCGGTGCTGAAATCCTTGCAAAATCTGAAATGAACCGCCGGTAGTAGCCGGCCAATCCAAGGAAGCTGCGAACCTCTGCCACTGAGCTGGGTACCAGCCATGACTCGATAGCCACAATCTTCTGGGGATCCACTTCCACTCCTCCTCGGGTAATGATGTGACCCAAGTACGAAATGCGATCGAGCCAGAACTCGAATTTACTGAACTTGGCGTACAACTGATGCTCCCTAAGCGTCTGAAGGACGACTCTGAGATGCTGCTCATGCTCTACTTCACTCTTGCTGTAGACCAGGATGTCATCTAGGAACACGATCACAAATTCGTCTAAGTAAGGCATAAAAATGCGATTCATGAGGTCCATGAATACTGCCGGCGCATTGGTCGCTCCAAAGGGCATAACAAGGAACTCCCAATGTCCATACCTCGGTCTAAATGCTGTCTTCGGGATGTCCTGCTCTCTGACTCTGATCTGATGGTATCCCAACCGCAAGTCGATCTTCGAGAACACTGAAGCCCCTCTGAGCTGATCAAACAAGTCATCTATCCTCGGAAGAGGGTATCTGTTCTTGATTGTCACCGAATTCACGGTACGATAATCAACACATAGCCTGGACGTACCATCCTTTTTTTTCACAAGAAGCATCGGGGCTCCCCAAGGCGATCCACTTGTACGGATGAATCCCTTGGTCCTCAGTTCTTTAATCATCTTGTATAAAATCTCCAACTCTGAAGGCGCCATCCTATAGACTCGCTCTGATACTGGTGCTGTCCTGGGGATCAAGTCTATAGTGAACTCAATCTCCCGCTCTGGCGGCATCCCTGGAAGCTCCTCTGGAAAGACATCTGGAAACTCTTCAACTATCCGGGGTAACTGCACTGCTGCTACTGCCATTCGCAATGCTGGGGAAGATGGCTCCACTGCGCATCTGGAAAACGAAAACTCTGGCTCGTCGGGGATACTAAAGACAACTCTGCCAATATGGCAGTCTATCCTAGCATACTGGTTCCTCAACCAATCCATTCCTAGGACTACATCATAGTCTGCCATAGGAAACTCTATGAATCTAGCGGGGAACTCCCTACCGCTAACTACGATCCGACACGAGGAAAACACTCGATCTACTCCCACAAGACCATTACCAGTAAGTATATTGAGCCTCACTGATAATGACTCAGGCTCCAATCCTATCCGTGTCGCGAATCGTGCAGACATGAATGAATGCGATGCACCAGAATCAAACAATATCGAAGCTGGAATGGAGTTGACGAGAATAGTACCTGCCACTACCTCACCTGGTGCAACTTCTTCTTCCATAGCCATCATCATGGCCTGACCTTGTCCTCTGGCTGCTGGTCCCCTCTGCTGGAAACCTTTCTGCCTATTCTGGGTCTGAGCTTGGGCTTGTGCATACTGCTGGGGGTGTTGTTGCTGGAATGCCTGAGACTGAGGTGGCAAGGGCCTCGAAGACTGATATTGCTGCTGCTGAACTGGTGCTGGGGTCGGTCCTCTCACCGAAGAGCTAGAAGGGTTGGATGCAGATAAACCACTCCTATTCGGACAAGCCCCAACCCTATGATCTGCTGCTCCATAAGCCAGGCACAATCCCTGCGCCCTGCGACAGTCTGCCACCACATGCCCTGGCTTTCTGCAATGAGAACATCCCATCGCGGAAGTCTGCTTCTGCTTCTGCTGCTGCGGGTACGTCGGGGTCGAATGCTTAACCGACATTACTGAGGCCGCCCACCTCGGAGTTCCAATGGTCAATCCCCTAGCTGCCGGGGCTGGAGCTGATGATTGGTGCATCTGACTGTGGGACCGTTTCCTACTTCCGGTCCTATCCATGATCCTCTGGGAGGTATACTCATGCCTCCTAGCTGCTCTCAAGACTGCATCGAACGTCTGGTGCTCGAACTGCTCAATCGCCAACAAGATCTCCAAATGCAGTCCCTGCTGGAACCGCTGGGCCCTATCAAACTCGGTCGCCACCAAGGTGGGGGCAAACCTACTGAGCCTAGAAAACTCCGATGCATAACTGTCGACTGTTCTGCCTCCTTGCTTCAAGTTGATAAATCTGGTCTGCAGGTCGTACCGAGCCACAGCATCAAAGTACTTCGTCTGGAATCTCTCCCTAAACACTGTCCAAGCAATGGGTGCCACTAATCCCATGGCCTGCGCCGCCTACCAATTGCGAGCTAAATCCAACAACTGCAGGCGTACCACCGCCACCTTCTCATTCTCGGGTGTCCTGGCTGCTTCCAGAATCACCTCAGTATCCTGAAGCCATGCATCCGCGGCAATCGCATCCTCGCTGCCGTCGAAGAAAGGAGGGTTCAATCGCTTGAAACTGTTGGCCGCCTGGTTCCCTGGATGTCCGCCTCGGGTCAAAGCATCTTGAACTGTCTGGTGCAGGGCGTCGCTTCGACGATCCTGGGAAGCTATCAAGGTTCTGATGAGACCTACTAAGGTACCATCATCTGGCTCTGCGGGCTGGACGGGCCGAACTGGTGACTCTCCTCCCGTAGGTACAACTCTGGAGGCTACCCCGGAATGCTGGGCTTGATCTCCGGGTTGCTGCTGATCTGCGGGAAGTGCTCCACCTCGTCGATCGGTAGGACCAGGTACAGTGCCGCTGAAGAAGACCACACAGGGAACAATAAGGAAAGGACCAGGACAGATCAACGATATAAGCACAGGATCAGGGCAAGAATCCAGGGATTCAGAGGATACGAACAGAGATCAAGGACGAGTACTGATTGAGACATCTATCTGGTAAACCCCCACACATCTTGATTTACAAGACCTGCATGGGCCACCACTTAAACCATGTCACGCCCCAGAACCAGAATACTGGAGAGCGGGGGCAGACATAGCCAGCTACGTATATTGAAATGGAAACCACCTCGATATACGATCACGGCTGTCTAGATATGTGAGGGTTTTCTACAAGCCAGTAGTCTCTTATGGTCATGAACAAGCCTAGTGTCTCAATCACCACAAGTAAGTAAGGTCGCAAGATGTATGATCATTAAATATACAATAATAAGGCGTCCCAAATATTACATATTCAGCTGATCATGAAGCTAGTCGTTACAAAATGTTAGGACTAGCAAGAGTTTAGTCATACATGATCAACCCTAGGATTTGTCAATCATGTTTACAGCCCGTAGGCAGACAGTAAGTAAAAGTGCTTCGAGCTAACAGGTGCTCGTCGGCTAAACGCCTCAAAAGAATAATTTTTTACAATAGAGTAAGCGAAACAAAATAGAAAACCCACTCTTGGCCCGGATTTCGTCTAGTGTTCACCATTGGGCTGGAAGCTTGGTAGATCCTCGGGAGCTGCTCCGAAATCTGGCCACACAAAACCAGCTGGGTCAAACCCCAGAAAGAGCAAGTGCCACAAGGGGGCCACGAAATAAGAACAAAGCCAGCAATCAGCACAAGGAAACTAATATTAAAACTAGAATTACGAAAACATGTCAGGATGATATACGACGAGATAACCATGGAACTATTCCGATAGCCAGGTTACAACCCGTAAACCAAACAAGGACCGGGGTTGTAACCCTTCGTTTGAACAGAACTTGGTATCCCACCATTTATCGGCAAAATAATGTAAGAAAATCAAGACAGGAACAATCTTGTACGGGATCAAGCCATAGCTAGACTGATTATACCTCATTCAATCAATCACGGCCAAGCAGATCCTACGGCTTACTACCTTAACTAACTAGGGTTATCACATGCCTAATTACTAACAAGATGCAGTGAGATTGTTCCACAGCCACAAGCCCTGCAGACCATCCAGGCTATCCAGGACGAAAGATTAGGGTTGAATTCAGGTGGGTACATCGTCCAGGAGACACATGTACCCTTAGGTGACTTAGAGGGTGCAACACTCGACGGTGCGCTGGAAATGTGCCCTACTCGACGGCAGGCTACAGATCCCAAGAGCGCCCAGGTAACGGGATTGCCGGTAGCTGTGTCATCTCTTCATGACTACTGAGTTATTCTAGTTATTAACCTTAATCCATTTTAGTAGGTACTCCTGACCATGGTACTCAGGAGTCCCCTCCTAGACATGATGCAAGACAGGACAAGTGGATTTAACAAGCAAGCAAGAAGAACCACCCACGGTGTCAAGGCAGGTCAAGTTAAATTATCAAGATAAATCATGTCGGGGTACTTGTCGAGAGTGCGCCACGACGGGCCACTATCATGTCAGGTAGGTCATGTCAGGAGTGTACCACTACGGGTCACTGTCGTGTTATACTAGTCCCTTGTCATACCATGCCATGTACAATAGTCATTCCAAACATATTAAGTAAAATCAAGTTTATGACAAAAGACGTAAGGATATAAAATGGGCGTAAAATATCTAATAAAATATCAATATACAGGACAATAGAAAAGCCAAGCTTAAAGAAATAAAACCAAAACTCCAAGAGCCAATGGTTAAGCAAGGGGTCAGGGGAGCAGCGTACGAAAAGTCACGCATGCCAGAGAGCAGCGTAGGTAAAAAGTCACGTACGCTGAGAGCAGCGTAGGTGAAAAGTCATGCACGCTACAGGGAGCAGCGTAGGTGAAAAGTCACGTACGCTACAGGGAGCAGTGTGTGAAAAAGTCACGCACGCTCAAGGAGACAGCTGCGTGAAAAGTCACACAAGCTCAAGGGAGCAGCTGCGTGAAAAGTCATGCACGCTCAAGGAGACAGCTGCGTGAAAAGTCACACAAGCTCAAGGGAGCAGCTGCGTAAAAAGTCACGCACGCTCAAGGAGACAGCTGCATGAAAAGTCACGCAAGCTCAAGGGAGCAGCTACGTGAAAAGTCACGCACGCTCAAGGAGCAGTGTGCGTGAAAAGTCACGCAAGCTCAAGGGAACACGCTTCCAATAGGAAGCGTACTCAAGTCAGCGTACGCAGCGCTAAAGAGCGCGCATAGCTCAGTGTGCGTGAGTTAAACAGCTCTGCACACTGCTCACTGTCTCCTCCAAACAGCAAGAACACCATGGATGAACCCAAAGCTTCCAAGCATCATAACTTGGCCATCCGAACTCCAAATCCGGATTTCCAAAGTTCCAACTGGAGTGAAACTGAATGCTCTTCTACATGGAAACATCAAAACCCATGAAAAACTAACTTAAAGAGATCAAACCATGTAAAATCCAAAAATAAAAATAACTTAGATCTAGAGCAAAGGAGACTTCAAATCACAAAACACCAAGTTCTAATGTTGATCACCATGTCCTAATCTAGCAAATAAACCAAGAAAATATGGCTCTCATGAAGTGGCAAGGTGTACTTGCCTAGGGTTAGGAGAGTTGTGGAGGAAGGAGAAGAAGAAGAAGAAGGAAATTAATGGTGGAAGTTATGAGGAGAGAGAGTGCTAGGTGGGGATATAAAGAGGGAGAGTTGTGGTACGGATGAGGGGTAGCATAGGTTAAGGTGCTCCATGCATAAACCGAACCAGACCAACCCAATAAAACCGAGCCAAGCCAAAAACCCAAATACGAGAAATACCAAAATTCCACAAGCTGAGAAAAATAAAAATACATGCCAAAATCCAGATACGAGTATAAATACGAAATACTGGAAATACGGGAAATGAGGGTGATAGGAGTCGGCGTCGTCGATGTACCGGGAGGACGTATCTACTCTAGCTCTCGCAGTCGCTCACCATAAACAGCAAGGGTACTCACCACCCTCTCAGTACTCGCCTCAAGCGAAGCTGATACCTAAGTGAGTGAGGTAGACATGCTCCTCTGCGATCTCTCCAGCTCGACCTGTCTACGCTCTGTGTGCTGCGTAGACTCGGTGAGCGTGTGCAAGCAGGCAGCTGTAGCCTGGTGCAGACTCATTAGCTCCTTTATACTGCGTTCGACCGCATCAAATCGTCCGGTGACGATCGGAGGGTCGGATCGTCGCTCGACCGCATCAGAAATCTGCTGCTGTAACTCACGATGCAGCTCCTCGATCTGACGACGAATATCCTAAGCATTTGACAACACCTGCGAAGCCGGAGACTGCGCACTGACAGAGGGGGCCCGGGATGACTCCGAAGCCAAATACACGCCGTAGGATCCCGTACTGTAGTACGTACCCTTCTGAAGACCACCAACGGCGATCATCCAGAGGTCAATGGAGCTGTAGGCGGCTGGAAGGAAGTACCAGCCCCTCCCTCTGTTGGCGTACTATCAGTAGCAGCCGCCTCCTCGTGTAGCCGAACAAACTCGGCCTAGAACATGTTTGCTAACGTGTAAGTGTTTGCTAAAGTCTATATTGATATCTATTTTCCTATTTTCTAAATTATAGTAAATTAATATAAAGAATAGAACGTACATATGCCTGCGTCGCCCTCTCGTCAATGAACTCCCCAGCCCTCCGATGGGTGACCAAGAAGACGGTCACCATGTTCGGGTCCTCACCTTTTTTTACCTGTTAAAATATATTATCTATTATTAGTATTAAACATTCTATCGAACTATATATAAATTAATGTCCGTCATAGGAAACGTACCAAACGACGAAAATGCTCCGTTATCGAAATGGAGCCACCACACCACTTACCAGCGCTCGACCGTGCCACCTTAGCCTTGTCAGACCGCTCCTGGTACTTGGGCTCGCTGAATCTAGCCTTCATCACAGTCCACTGCTCTGGCGTGATCCAACCATGGATCGGCTGTCTGGAGCGATCATGAGACTTCTGGTCGTGGATCGTATCACGGATGAGCTTGGCTGCGACGACAAAAAATTGGCCCTCGATCTTTGCCGCCCGGTGTGGTGGATAGAAATAGGTCCTCTACAAGAAGTAAAATAGAAAAGTTGTATAATATTCACAAATGATTATTAAAATTTAAAAATAAACAAATTTTTTACCTTGAAGTGGGCAAACCAAAAGGCCTTCCTATCTGCGGGAGCATCTGAGTAGTTAATCCAAGGCCCACCATAGTTCTGCCTCAGAAATACCCCCAGCTGTCTCTGTACTGTAGAAGGCCGATATCTATACAATAATAATTTTCATGAATATATGTGTACATATAATCATTTGAGAAATATATATTAATTAATTAACTTACTTCGTAGGCCCGTCCATCCAAATCTCCATACGCGTCTCGCCCGGGAGAGCACATGGAGGGTCGCTCTCACCTCCTCCCTGGGTAGGATCAGTCTGATCGCCGTCCTCCATATGCTCGGCGTCGGCTCCCCCCATAGAGCCGTCGATAGGAGGAATGCTGAACGGGGGATCAGGGATGCTGGACGCGGGATCAGGAAGGCTAGACGACGAGGAAGAAGTCGCCAACCGCTGGAACTGCCCTGTCCCGATAATGGACCGGGAACAGAACGGTACAATGGCGTACTCGGAGATGAGGATAAGGGTACGAAATCTCCATCCCCAGCCCGAGGCTGACGGGACTGCCAAATATAAAATCCTTCGCGTCGTCCAGATGGTCTAGTCATACCTGATAATAACATATAACAATAAAACAAAAAAAATATTTATATGATAGACATCACAGATTTTTAAAAAATATCATAGTCACAGATAAAAGTGTCAATAAAGTGTCACTGAAGTGGCACAGATTTATATGATAGAAGTGTCACTAAAGTGTCAAATATGATGATAAAACAAACATACAGATTTAATCCTCTTCTAAAAATTCATCTAGTTCGTTTAGCCCATCTACTACTTCTTCTTATTCTTCTTCTTCTTCTTCTTCCTTCTCTACATCTTCACTTTTATCTGCATCTTCCTCTTCAGATAATTCTACTTCTTCTACACAATTAGATGTGTAATGAGGAACTTTCGTCGTGTCCACTTCTATAATATTTGTTACAAGAGGTAGTTCATCCTCTTGATAAGCTATATCGTCAACCTCAAAGGTATTTCTAGCTTTGGTCTTTCATACTGCCCACCAGTTCGACCTTGTTGTTCCCCGTTTAGGATAACTTGTGAAGTACACAAGCTGAGCCTGACTTGATAGGACAAATGGTTCATAGGATTGATATCGACGCCAATAGTTTATATCAACAAGACCGTGCTTGTCTACTTTCCAACCTTGACCTTCAATCGGATCGAACCAATCACACCTGAATAACACAATCTTAGCAGGCTCTATTCCATAACTATATGTCAGCTCCACGATCTTCCGTAGCATGCCATAGAAATCATTGCCCGCATCAACATCTTTGTAGTTCGAAGATCTAATATACAAACAGCTATTTTTGGTGGAGTCGAGATCCACAAAGTTGTCTTCGATCGGGCAAGTTGTTGACTTGAACCTAAACCCATTAACACAGTAGCTTGGCCATATTTTTGTAGCATAAATTGGTTCCTTGGCTAGCATTCTAATAGACTCATTTTCAAGTCTTGCGTATGGACGATCGACATAAATACCACGAAAGAAGCAATTAAGCTCATTCTCAATCAAGTGCATATACAGAAAGGTAATTATAGAGTTCTCAAGTCTTACATATGCACTCAACCATGATGGAAAATAACGCCTCATTTCTTGTTCTAGTTCTTCTTCTGTTATGTGTGGCCTACCTGACCTCACATCATCATTAAATATGCTGAAAACAACATCGTGCAATTAATGTAATAGTATAATAATCAACACTATTAAAATAATGTAAATGTATTAATTACTTACCCCTCCAGTTTCTCTACTTCCTCCTCGTCGCAGTTGAGTAATACATACACCTGAGCAGCCCTTAGCTCATCATCGTTCTGATATCTCTTCTTCATTTTATCCGATGGCTTTCCTGGAGCATTGAATACCTTCAGTATTGTATCATTACTTTCATGATCTCCGTCGTCGTTTCTGGAAGCTCTCGTTCTATTAGTTATAACATGAGGCTTGAAATACATCGAACAAAAGTTTGTAATCTCCTCGAGAATATAGACTTCACAAATAGAACCCTCGACCCGTGCCTTATTTTTTACCTTTCTTTTTAGGTGATTCAAATATCGCTCGAACGGGTACATCCATCGATATTCGACGGGTCCACCAACACGTGCCTCATAAGATAGATGAATCGACAAATGCTCTATAGAGTCGAAGAATCCAGGAGGAAACATCCTCTCTAGCTTGCATGGTATTACCGCAATGTCCTTCTCTTGCTTTTCTAGACGATCAACGAGTAATTTCTTAGAACAAAGATCCCTGAAGAATATGCTAAGCTCCGTCAATGGATCCCAAACTGCCTGCGGTAAGAATTTCCGAAATACAATCGGAATTAACCTCTCCATGAATACGTGGCAGTCGTGGCTCTTCATACCCGTCAATTTGCTTTCCTTCGGATCGACACATCTTCTCAGATTTGACACATATCTGTCTGGAAATTTTAGGCCCTGGATCTACCGACAAAGTCTCACTTTATCCTCATTGTCCAGCGAGAAAATTGACTTCGGCATGAACTATTTTCCATTCTGCTCTATCAAATGCAACGCAGGGCGTTTGCATATTTCTTCTAAGTCCAACCTGGCGATGGGATTGTCTTTCATTTTTTCTTTTACGTCCATTACAGTATTAATTATGTTATCAAACACATTCTTCTCAATATGCATGACATCAAGATTATGTCTGATCAGATTGGTACTCCAGTATGGCAGATCCCAGAATATGCTCCTCTTTGTCCAGTTATGATCTCTACCAAATCCATCGCACTTGTATCCAGCTGTAGGATCTTCGATAGCACTTGGAAAATTTCTAACCTCTTCCCATATCGTGGCTCTGTACCACCTTGGCGGTGGATTACCCTTCTCTACAACGCCGGTACGGAATGCATTCCTGTTCCTTCTGAACGGATGATCTTTTGGCAGAAATTGTCGATGACAATCAAAGAAGTACGATTTTCCTCCGTGTTTCAAGCGGAAAGCCTTACTACGGTCCATGCAATACGGACATGAGAGACGGCCATGAGTGCTCCATCCAGATAATATTTCATAGGCCGGAAAGTCGTTGATGGTCCACATAAGGGTTGCCTTCATCTGAAAATTCTGCTTCCTAGAAACATCGTACGTGTTAGCGCCTACTTCCCATAACTGATTCAACTCATCTATCAAAGGCTGTAAGTACACATCAATGTTCCTCTTGGGATTGTTCGGACTAGGAATTATAACGGTTAGAAACATGTACTGAGTTCTTCATGCACATCCAAGGCGGTAGGTTATACGGAGTGACAATCACAGGCCAGCACGAATACTGGGATCTCGAAAGACCAAAAGGAGTAAAACCGTCAGAAGATAGCCCCAACCTGACATTATGCGGATCTGAAGCAAAATCAGGATACACTCGATCAAAGTGCTTCCATGCTTCTCCATCGGATGGGTGATCCAATACTCCTTCAATCTGTTCTCGCATGTGCCAACTCATATTTTCGGCCGTCTCTTTCACCATAAATAATCTTTGCAACCGCGGCGTTAAAGGCAAGTAGTGCATTGAATCGGTCGGTCTTCTTGCACCGGTAGACCTTCCTGTACTAGTTGTCTTATAGCGATCAGCACCACAAAATCTGCACACATCTGCGTCCTTGTCGTCTTTGTAGTACAGCATGCACCCATTACAACAAGAATCGATTTTCTCGTATCCCATCCAGAGCGATCTCACCATCCTCTTAGACCGGTAGAAGTCTTTAGGCAACTTAGCACCCGCCGACAAGATCTCAATAATCAACTCCAATACTCGGTTGTAGCATTCTTGCGACATGTTAAAATCTGACTTAATGCTCAACAGTCTTGTAACCACCTCCAACGGTGAATGATCCTCACAACCAGGATACAATGGAGTCCTTGCATTCTCCAGCAACTCCATGAACTGTGCAGCATCGGCGTTCGGTGCCTCCTCAGGTGCATCATGAACGAAACTAGGCCCCGCAGCGTCGAAAACCATGTTCATGCACCCGTCGTCGTATGCATGATTATCTGAAACAAAATTAGGTTCCGCATGCATATACGGCTCAACATAAGGCTCCGGCTCTGATGCTAAAGACACAAGTTCTCCGTGTGCGATCCACTGATAGTAATTAGGCGTGAAACCCCTCGAGTACAAATGATATGTCACTTATACTTCTGGATAATATTTTACGTTATGATATCTCACACACGGACACTTAATTTTGGTACCGTCCATGTACTGAGGGAACGCCTTAGCAAACTGCAGGAACTACTCTACTCCCGCTATGTATTCATCCCGCACACCACATATATCATCAGGATGACGATTGTACATCCATGAACGATTTCGTAAGTAGTAATTCATATCCATTTGGAAATAATTCTGCAAAGATGGACACACATTATCCAATAGGTACAAATTCGTATATTATGTCTTATTATAGGACACACATTAGTAGCGGACACTTACTAATAACAATGATATGCAATCTAGGTCAAACTAGGTTGTACTAAGTCCAACAAAGTCAAATAAGGTCAAGCTAAGTCAAGCAAAGTCAAACAAGGTCAAAGTAGGTCAAGGGTTGACCTACAGTTGACTTTGTTAACTCTTAGTCCAATCTAGGTCAGATGTTGACTCTACTTTGACTTTTAGTCAAAATAGTCAACCTTGGTCAAACAAGGTCAAATCTAAGTCAAATATCCTATTTCTAGTCATTACCTACCAAGGTACCCTTTATCTTATCGCTATTGGTATCCCAATACCAATACCTTAAGTTGGTACCCTTTACCTTATCGCTATTGGTACCCTTTACCTTATCGCTATTGGTATCCCAATACCAATACCGCGGTAACATGGTTGGTACATTAAGGGTCTTTGACAAGATGACATGTTGTGAAAAGATATATCCTTATATATAGTTCTCCTACGGATTTTCTTTAACATTACGTAGGAGAACTATAAGGATATATCTGTTCACAATATGTCACCTCCTCAAAGACCCTTAATGTGACAACCATGTCACCCTCTCAGTCATATCCCTGAGCTATGATGCAGCTGCAGGCATTTAACATATCACAGTTTATAAAAATAACTAATAAATCTCTATCCTAACTAATAAATTAATATCCTACTTTAATATCTAATAACTCTCATATTCCTGTAGCTACGATGCAGTTGCAGGCAGTTCCTTCTAACATAAACTAATATCCTAATATAGACTAACCCTTTAACTGAAACTAATATCTAAACAATGCTAATCATGAACTGTACACTACTACCTAACATTCACATGAACTATCTATCTCAAACTCTCTATCATAACTAATAAATTAATATCCTACTTTAACATCTAATAACTCTCATATTCCTGCAACTAAAAGGCAAAACCATGGTATATACATGGTTTAAAGTATCGGCCGATACCGATCCGATACGGCTGATACCGATACGGTTTGGCATATTCCGATCCGATACCGACCGATACTAAATATTGACCGATACCGACATTGGGGGCCTTTGTTCCGGTCAATTCGGCAAAACCAATCGGTAAGGGTGACTACTATTTCATATAATTTCAAAACTACTAAGAAATAACGCTTAAATACTTAAAATTATGCCTAAATGTATAAAATATATGTTTTTAAATTTAAATAATTTATTAATAATTATTTGTTTTCCGATACTAAAGTCCGATACTCCGATATGATACCGCCGATACTACCGATATCGCCGATACCAATTCTCATAGGAATAGTCCGATACCGTTTCTGATACCGATATTGTGAACCTTGGGTATATGACTTCAACATTTCAGATTCTTAAAATGAATTTCAAATGGATTTTTGATTGTATATGTATGTGTATTTGCGTGTATATACATTGTATACATATATATTTATATACGTATTTGTATGTGTATGTAAGTGTGTGAGTATATATATACATGTATATATGTAGATATGTGTATTTATATATATATGTATATATGTATGTATTGTGTGTGTGTATGTCATGTGTCCTGTGTCACAGAGTCGTATCCGAAATAGGGTTCGGGTCCTGTCCCCTGCCCCCCTCCCCCTACCCCTGCACCCACCTACCCTTGTCCCCTCCCCTCTACCCCTGCACCCACCCACCCCTGCCCCCTTCCCCCTACCCCCTCAACAGCAAGGCCCCCCTTTCCTGCGCCCCCTAGACAGTAAGACCCCCCCTCCCCTGCCCCCCCTGCACCCACCTACTCCTGTCCCCCTTCCCCTACCCCTGCACCCACCCACCCCTGCCCCCCTCCCTCCTACCCCTTCGACAGCAAGACCCTCCTCCCCTGCCCCTCCTAGACAACAAGACCTCCCTCCCCTGCCCCCCTCCCCCTACCCCTACACCCACCCCATCCCTGCCCCCATCGACAGCAAGACCTCCCTCCCCCGGGTACCCCCACCCCCAGGTACCCCCACCCCCGGGTACCCCCACCCCTCGATAGTAAGACCCCCCCACCCCCCTGCACCCACCCCCACCCCTCTCTCCTTCCCTCGACAGCAAAACCACCCCGGCTAGGGTTAGGGTTCTCATGTCCGTGTTTGTGTCTAGATAGCTAGGACTAGGGTTAGGGTTTACCTGAGGAGGGTGGCTTCGTCAGAGGATGGAGGCGACGAGGAGGGTGGCTTCGTCGGAGGAGGAAGACGGCGAGGAAGGAGACTTCGTCGGAGGAGGGAGGCTGGTCGCCAGAGGGAGGGGTCAGCGGGCGAACGGGGGCGCCGAGGGGAGAAGGGGAGGGTGTCGCCGGAGGGAGGGGTCGCCGGAGGGGAGGGTTTGTCGGAGGGAGAGGGGGATCGAGCGGGAAGAAAAAATTTGGGTGAAAAATTTGTGATTTCGATCGGGCTAGGAACCCTATATGAAATAAGTCAGCGACGTATAAAATATACGTCGTAAAACGTCACAATACAACGACGTAAAAAGTATGTCCGTCGCAAAATGTCGCCCATCAGCGACGTAACAAATACTACGTCGCTGAACGTCGCTACGCAGCGACGGTCAGCGACGTGTAGCACTAGGAGCCGCTATAGGCAATTATCAGCGACTGCTTTTTCTGCCGTCGCTAATATACGTCGCTATTCTAGCAGATTTTAGTAGTGTCTTGACAGAGAGATTCATCATTAGATCCAAAAATGATATCATCTACATAAATTTGAATTAAAAGAAGATTGCCATTAAAGGATTTTATAAACAATGTAGTATCAACCTTCCCTTTTGTAAAAATCATTGTCAAGCAGAAAAGAGCTTAGAAGATCGTACAAAGCACGAGAGGTTTGTTTCAAACCGTATAAGGCTTTCTCCAACTTGAAAACATAATCAGGATTTTCGAAATCGGTAAAACCTGGATGTTGAGTTACATAAACGTCTTTATAAAGCCGTTCAAAAATGCACTTTTGACATCTATTTGAAATAATTTAAAGTTATAAAAACATACAAATTCACATAACATGCGAATGGTTTCTAATCTCGCAACTGGAGCATAGGTTTCATCGTAGTCGATACCTTCTTCTTGATTGTATCCTTGAGATACGAGTCGAGCCTTGTTACGAGTCACTAAACCATTCTCATTCAGTTTATTTTGGAATACCCAGCGGGTGCCAATGACCGGATGATCAATGGGCTTGGGAACAAGTTCCCAAACTTGATTTCGTTCAAATTGGTTCAATTTCTCTTACATAGCATCTAACTAAAAATTACCACTATATGTTTCTTTAATATTTTTGGGTTCAAGCTGTGAAATAAAAGCAAAATAGGAAGCTATATCTTTACTAGAGGAACGAGTACTTACACCCCTGGTAATCTTACAAATTACCAAGTCCTTTTGATGGTCTGCCAAAAATCTCATTTCTTTTGGCATATCTTCTGGATTGCTGGTTCCGACTTCTGGTTCTGTACGTGATTTGCTTGGAGAATCTGCTGGTGCTTTGTGTAAAGGTTCTGCAGGAACTGTATTTGGTGTACTTATGTCTTCATCATCATCATCATCGTCTGAGTGTTGATTGAGTTCGTCAAATTTAATATTTATTGATTCTTCGATGATTGTCACCCCCACTTTTTTGAATAGGACTAATATGGTCATTTACATTATTTTATTATTTTAATATTATTTAAAATATTATTGTTAGTGTTTTTATATTTAAATAGGTATTTTATTGATAGAGTTTTTATTTATAAAAGCTTTAATATATTTGATAAATATACAAAATAAAATATTTTGTTTTTGTTTATAAATAAATTCTGATTATATATATATATATATATATATATATATATATATATATATATATATATATATATATATATACCAAAAATGGAATATATATATAAGATATGGGGTGAGGGACGGCCGCGCCCGTCAAAAAGGAGCGGAGTACGGATGCCAGAATGCCAGCATTCTGGTATACTTGTATCGACTTTTCGTACACCGCTCCATTTATGGGATATATATATATATATATATATATATATATATATATTAAGAAAGCTACCACTTTTTATTAATCAAGGCTCAAAATGCGGAAGCCTGACACGTATAAAAGGGGAAAAGCCGATACAAGTATACCACCAAAAGAAAAGATGGGGGTGAGGGATGGCCGCGCCCGTCAAAATGGAGCGGAGTACGGATGCCAGAATGCTGGAGGACTGTGGGAGCAGAGAGAGCTCCGTTTGCGGTATTGCCGGTGGATTTCCCGGATGAGCTGATCAACAGAGAATTGGTGTCCCTCGTATCTCGCTTTGTTGCGGTTCTTCCAAATTGCCCAGGTAGCAGCCGCTGCAACGATCTGGTGGCCGTGGGACGCGGCACCCCAGGTAGCTAGAAGATCGTTAAAGCGCCCGTTTCCTTGATTGATGTTGTAGTTGTGATTGAGGGAGCTCCAGATTTTGCCGGGGAGGCTTCCCTCCCGGAAGACGTGGTCGATTGACTCCGTCTAGCGCTCGGTGTAGCAATTACAAGCAGACACCAGGCTAATACCGATGGAGTGAAGAATCTCCTCGGTGGTCAATTTCTTTCTAATGATTCTCCAAAGGAGGAAGGACCATTTCTTTGGAATGCAAGAATGCCATTATTATACAATGAAGTGTTCCTGGCCGTTCTCGTGGATTGTGAATCTCGCCGATCGCACGGAGAACGCTCCGGAGGCAGCCAGCGACCACCTCAGCTCATCATCGTCGGGTCCAAGGATAAGTCCGTGCTGGCGAATGCTGTCGATCGTGCCGTTGCCGGACCATTCGCGAATCAGATCCCAGTTCCAATTCTTAGTGGTGGGGTTCCACAGGTTTTTGATCCTGCTATTGCTTGGGAAAGCAGTAATGTTCGGGATAAGGCTGTCGCTAATCCATCTTTCCAGGAAGGGGTGCGCCTCTCCATTGCCTAGATGCAGTCTGATCGCTGGTTCTGCCAATTCGTGACCTCGAAGAATACGGCTTCACACCGCTGAGGATCTGCTGTTAGCTCTGGCTATCGCTGGATGGATGTGTTTGAAGTACCTGGCCTTCATAAATTTGGTCTACAGGTTTTTGCTTGTTCGTAATTTCCACCACAGTTTCATCGAGAATGCTTTGACGATATGATTGAGTTTAGGGAATCCGAGGCCGCCATTCACGATCGGGGTAGCCATGGAATCCCAGCCGGCCCAGTGGTGTTTGTCGTGCCCATTGTTGTACCCCCGGAAGAAGTTGCAAAAGATCTGCTCAATCGTCGCGATGACCTTCCTGGTCGGGGAGCAAGCCGCAATGGTGTGGATAGGGACGGAGTTAAGAACATGTTTGATGAGAATAATTTTACCGCCTGGGGATAGGGTGGCATTATGCCATCCTGCAATTTTGTTCCTAATTTTGGTGATCAAGTTCTCGAAGATGTTGGCGTTAGATTTCCCGTAAACAAGGGGACAACCGAGATAGTTGAAAGGAGGGTGAGCCACCGAGAAGAAAGTTAGGTTGGTTAGGATGGTAGCATTCTCGGTTTTGATGCTGTGGTGGGCGTAGATGACGCTTTTGGATTGGTTGATCTTCTGGCCAGATCATCTGGAGTACCGCTGCAGAGTGTTATGAACTACCTCCATCGATCCGACATCCCCGGACGAGAAGATGAGTAAATCGTCGGCGAAAGCCAGGTGGGTGATGGTGAGGCAACCACTGGATGTGTGATATTGCTGGAAGTTAGGTGTGTTGACCATGTTGTTGAGGTTTCTGCTCAGGACGTCTGCTGCAATGATGAAGACTGTGGATGATAGAGGGTCGCCCTGTCTGACACCTCTGCTAGATTTGAAGAAGCCTTCAGATTGACCGTTGATAACTGTGGAGAACCATGAGTTGCTGATGGATCTCCATACGATGTTGGTCCAATTTTCTGAAAATCCGAATGCTCTAAAGACCCAGATCATGAACTGCCAGTCAAGTCTGTCGTAGGCTTTTTCTATGTCAATTTTGATGGCAATATTGCCCCCTCTAACGGGAAATTTCATGCAGGTGATAAGTTCTTGGGCCAGCATGATGTTGTCCTGGATGTTCCTACCACGAACGAATCTGCTTTGCTCCTCGGAGATGATTTTGGGGAGGGTATCTGTCATTCTGGTAGCGATGATCTTGGATATAATTTTGTTGGTGAATGTACAAAGACTGATGGGCCGAAAATCGTGAAAGGAGGACGGGATGTCTTTTTTTTAGGATTAGGATGAGATTGGCGGTAGAGATGGCTTTGGGGTAGGGTGCTCCTTCAAGGAAAGCAGAAGCCGCGTCGGTGATGTCCCGGTTGATAATATCCCAGCAGGTGCGAAAGAAGACGCCAATAAAGCTGTCTGGGCCGGGGGCGTTGTGCTCGTTCAAGGCCCACACCGTATCCTTAACTTCTTGTTCGGTCAGGGGGCGCTCCAACACCGCGTTATCGGAGTCGTTAATAATGGAGGGAATTTGGTCAAGGAAAGAAGTGTCTTTATGGACAGTCTCCTTGGCGAATAATTTGGCGTAGTAATCGGCGGCTGCTGCTTGAATGCCCTTGTGGTCGGTGATGATGTTGCCGCTCTCGTCAGATATATGATGTATCGCTAGTTTGTGTCTTCTGCCATTGACGCAGGCGTAGAAATATTTGGAGTTTTTGTCCCCATCGTTGTCCCATTTCAGTCTGGCTTTTTGTTTCCAAAAATTAGTCTCGACTTTGAGCCTGAATTTGAGCATCGCTTTTGTAAGATTCAGGGCTCTCCTGGCTGCGGAGGACCGGTCGGATAAGAATATAGCTTCTGCTCGGGTGACGTCATCCTCTGCGACCCGAATCGCTTGGAAGATATCCCCGAAGGCATGTTTGCTCCAAATGGAAAGTGCTTTCCTGGTGGCTTTGAGCTTGTTGCTGACTCGAGTGAGAGGATTAGGGGAGTCCTGGCCGTTCCAAGCTTCAGCAACTATGCTCAAGAACTGTTGGTAGTTGGTCCAAAAGTCGAGGAATTGAAAGTTTTTTTTGGGTGGGTAGGTGTTGTTTTTGATTTCCACCAAAATTGGAGCGTGGTCGGATTCTGTAGAGTTGAGGTGGGTTAGGGTGGAGCTGATTCTCATGTCGTGCCAGCGCGCATTGGTGAGGGCTCTGTCAAGACGAGAATATAGACGGCGTTCACCGTCTTGTATATTACACCAGGTGAATTCGCTGTCTTTGAACTTGAGGGATGTGAGGTGAGCGTTGAATATAAAGTTGTTAAAGTCTTGCATGGCTGATAGGGGCGAGGAGCGGCCTCCGATCTTCTCTTTTCTGCAGGTGATGGCGTTGAAATCCCCTATGCAAAGCCAAGGGGAGTTGGTGTTGTGGAGATAGGTGTCGAGAAGGTCGTTCCAGAGGTGTTTACGTTCGGCGATGAGACAGCTGCCGTAGACCGCTGAGAGGATGGCGCGCTCCGGAAGACTTGGATGAGTGACCCAGCAAGAGAGGGCTTGTTGGGAATCCTGAATGGTTACAAGATTAACTTCCTTCGAACAGAGAATCCAAATATCGTGCCTGCCTGCAATCGCCGTGGGGAGACCCAGAGCCATCTGTATGGATTTAAGACGTTTGGAGGGGATTTTGGGTTCAATGATGATGAAGATGTCAATCTTGTGAATTTTTTGAAGACTGGAGATTCTTCTTAATGTCGGTTTGTTTGCCAGACCTCGGACATTCCAAAAAATGATGTTAAGCATTTATGGAGTTGTGGAAAGGTTTTTTGTTCCGCCTTGCGGCGGATCTGGTTAGGATGGTGACGGCTTTGTCGGTTCCAGACTTGCTCTGTTGGGGGTTCGACGCTGCCGCTTCTGATGTTGTGGCAGGATTGCTGTTGAGGAGCTCTTGCGAGCCTGAGGGGTGGTTTAACGGATCTCCAGCTGAGTCTGCTACTGGATCCTCCGTGGGTATGGCCAGGGAATTGTGCGCACTCTCAATCAACACTGCTGTAGGGGAACTCCTGCGGCTTGGACTTGCAGACCTCTCCTAGCTTGGTCAGGTCCAAGGATGGCTAGGGCGTCTTCGACTTGGTCCACGCTTGGGGGTTGGTGATCTGCTCTGATGAGGGAAGTAGATTGGGTGTCTGCCCCCTGGTCGGAGATGGCTTCCTCCACTCTCGAGGACTTGGGGGGTAGGGCCGGATGATCGGTAAGGCATGGCTCGTATGGAGGGCTGCCGGGCTCCGAGTCCTCAGAGGCGAGAATGTCGAACTGATTGGAGATCGCAATATGTTGGGGGATGAATGGGATCAGGGCCCTACTCGGTGGTTCGCTGGAGGCTTGCTTGCCGTTGCTGGAGTCGAATCGAGTGTGAGAATTCGGGAGTGGTAGAATGGGCGACTTGGGGGACCTCCCACCGGACAGCTTGTTGTCTTTCCTGGATGGCTTCTTTTTGAGCTCCTGGTGGAGGCGGTGACAATGCTTTGGTAGGTGGCCTCTTAAATGGCAGTGGTTGCAGAACAGAACATGGTTGTCATAGAGGATTTGTTGTGTGTGGGAGTGGTTGCCTAGCACGATGGTAATGAAGTTGGGTGGTTCTAATGTGAGATCCAGCTCTACACAGATTTTGGCGTAGTGGGCTTTGGTGAGGTTACTGGTCTCAGGCGCCGTGGCTACGTACGTCCCGAAGGAGTTGGCGATGCGCCTAAGGGCCGCTGGCACAAAGCAAATGAGAGGAAGGTTGGGGAGGGTAACCCACGCTGCGACGGTTGCTGAATCTTCTTTGGTGTTGAATTCTGGAGACCACTTGATTATCTTTATCTTGTGGGTGTCGATCCTGCAAGTGCCCTTGGACCACACGGTTTGGTGATCACGATCTGATGACAGGTGGAGAAGAATGTGTCTAGGATCGAGGGGGGCCACTCGATAGTCTGACGAGAGATTCCACTTGGCGATCGCTTCCTGCACTCTGGAAAGTTTGGAACACCCAGTAGAAAATTTGAGAACGAATGTGTGAGGGAAGGCTGCTGACAGCGAGGACAGTTCCTTATCGGAGAAGGGGATGACTGGAACGGTGGTCTCTTTGGGATAATCAATGTCCGGCAACTGGACGTCTGGGAAAAGGGTTTCCTTCGAAGGGTTGAGGTCCGGACGCAGCAAGGCGACGTAGGACGGCTGAGATGGGCCAAGAGAGGAGGGACCCGAGGGGGCGGAACGGGCGATCTGGGAGATGCCCGACGGATGGATGATCCTGTTGCTGGGGGATAGGGAAGAGGAGATGGCCGGGGATGGCCTGCCGGATAGGGCGGGCAGTGAGGGAGGCGAGGCGACTGGGGGAGCAGCGACCGAGGCTGTGCCACCACCTGGCAGAAGGAATGGAGGCTGTGACGGGACTGCCACCGCCGGAAGAGGGAGAGGGGGGAAAGCCCGGGGTATCCGCAGGGGGAGGCTCGGGGTCGGCAGGAGCCAGGGGAGCAGGGGTGGGGGGCAGCACCACGGGAGATGGAGAGGGGAAGAGGGAGGGAACGGGGGAGACTGGGATCACCGGGGACGAGCAAGGGTGCGCAGGCGTACCCAGGGAGGGGGGCGGAAGCAAAAAAGACAGGGAGGGGGAAGAAGAGGGCAGGGGGACAGAGCCGCTGGGGTAGGGGGGTTGGTGGGCGCAAAGGAGGGAGAAGGAGGGGAAAGGAGAGGAGGAAGAGGGGGGAGCGGCAAACAAGAGGGGGTGGGACGAACCGCACAGAGGGAAGAGGAAGGCAAGGCCTGTACGCAAAGGGGGTCTGAGGAGGACCGCGCACAAAAGAGTTATTGAACTGCGCAGGGGGGGTGTGGCCACCACGAACTGCAGCTGGCATGTACAGAGGTGTAAAGAGGGACTTTGGCGCCAGGGGCAGAAGGGAAGAGCGCACGGGTGTCCTCTCCATCTGGGGCCCGCCAAAAGAGGGTGGGAAAGCTCCTGGGTTGCGCTCAAAGTCTGAAGCACAAA